>JBCNJP010008566.1:0-11600 GCA_039602395.1 Deinandra increscens subsp. villosa
TAGCGGGTCAACGGGTCGGTTTGGGTGATAGCTGTATTTGATTCGTATAATTAATGTGTGATTATTACGGAAATGAATTATAACCATGAAATATAGGTTATAGTAAGTTTCTAGTACTAAAAATGAAGTCGAGATATGTGGATTTGCATAACAGTGAAAAAGCTGGAAAATTGGCTAAGTATGGAGAATCTGGCCTGGAGCCCTGGAAATGGGGTTCCAGGCGTATCGCCTGGGACATCTGCAGGTCCAAGCGATACGCTTGGAGCTGCTGTCCGGATTCTTGTCTTTTTTTCTTGTATTTAAATGATGTAATGTATTGATTGATGTTGTGTGCCACTAATACTAATGTGTTGCTAGTGTTGTTGGCAGGAATTAATAGCGGACGAGTCAGGATCGAATCAAGGAATCATGGAACCGAACATCTTGAATTTTGGGACTTTATCTTATATGTTTTGCAGTAGTAAATGTTTGTAAGTAAACTACCATGCAGTTAATGGCATTAAACGCATGATTTTGTAAATGTGGCATGTTGATGGATGAAAGTATAAAATATAATATGAAATTTTCAAACTCTGATTTTAAACTCTGATTTTATATGACGTGTAATTCAAATAAACGGGATTGGGGTCTTACAATTACTAGTCCGTTAACTGATAACGACTAGATAATATCTCGTCGATTTTTCTCGTAAATCATTTTACGATAAACTTTGTTTCGTTACAATCAAATAAATAACTAGTATTTATTTATTTTAACCGTTTAATTATAATTAATTAACAAGTAATTAATTATTTAGTTCGTTGACTCTGGTGTAACTCTTCCGGGTCAAAACCGGGTCAGTTACTTTAAATGTCGGGTCACGACACCTAATATCCAACATGAGCATGGGTTGGTAAAGAGTCTTTTCTTTAACAATCTTTATTGGGAAACAACGAACGACTTTTGGGAGTGTTCTCTCAATCAGGCATCAGCTTGAACTGCACATGATGACCAAGTAATGAGAGGAGGATTCTCAAATACTTGCTCCTTCTTAAAAAATGTTGAGTCCTTGCTGAATCATCAGTAACTCTCTTGACTTGCTGGTGTCTTCAGAGGGTAAAAATTTTGAAAACCCCTGTCTTAGCATTCTTGAATTTCTTAATTTGAAAATTTTCTTGTTCTGACTGCTCTGCATCTTTTCTTCATTTAGCTTCCCCTAAACTTGTGAATGATATCTTTTGAGTCTTCAGAAGCTTCACTTGAAAACCCAACAAATTTCCCTTAAGCATAGGGTATGTCATTTTCCGGCTGGATCTTCAACTTGATCACTAGCAGCATCAGTGCTTTGGTCAACCGGGTCCTTGACTTTCTTGTCCATGAGTTGTCTTTTTATGACTTAACCTGTTAAGCACAACATTAAACAGACACTAACCAGACAATGATGCATGACTGGTTATCGGGTTAGCATTATTTAACCAAAAACCCTAACATAGGTTACGGGTTTCCTATAAATACTTCCCCCGAACTCGAGGACTCTTCATATTATCTCCCCCTGAGATTCTGGGGGGGGGGGGGTCATACGTTCTTGCATAAACCCATAAAAACTTATTAAACTTCTCAAATCAACCTGGCCAATTTATACACTCAACAAAGAAACTTAAACACTCACACCAGGAAAAATTAAAATTAAATAAATATCTAACAATTCACACATGAGAAGGTTTCTATGGAATCAAACCGTATGAATCTAACAGAGGAACCCTTTTCAGCTTCTGTTACTCGTACACGTCCAGGTGATTGCCAATATACTAATCCACATTAAACTCAAACCATTTTCTTAGTCAGGATGTTTGTCACTTTATTATCTTTTAAGGTGCATTAATTATGAACAACAAGTGGGTTTCAACAAATACTAGGTACATGTTATTGCACACTATCAAGCACATAAATTCCCTACCACATATTTTCACAACTTGAACCAAAAGTCTGGAACTGAGCTCGAGACTGGATTGAGAAGAGAAAGAATAGATCACATAGATTTTGGGATAATATACAAGCTCAACTAATTTCTCAGAGGTGTTTCAAGCAGGCTATAACCTGACTATGACACATAGTACACATTAAAGACTAGGCTGAGGGTTATGGACACTTGAGTGTCTCTTTTCTTGTGCTCTTTGGCATCTTTTGGGGTGTATATATTTATTTTTTTCATTGGTGATCTAGAAGCACATATGTATGAACAACTCCAGGTCATTGCTCTCGCAAAACAGATGCGAGCCTTACATACATGCGAATCATCCCCAGGTCTTTGCTTAGCTAACAGAGGGGACACCGACTTTTTAAGCTCAATGTCATACTTTAGGTGGCAAGCGTGTGTATCGGGAACTTGAACATGTAGTCAAATAGTAATGCAATTAACCTAAGTGTCGTTACCCAACAAACTGACATACGTTATCTTTATATGTGTAACACATACCTTTTCAGATTAAAGAGCTGAGCCTACCAGCATATCACCATGGATCATGTCTTTCACGTCTGCCTTATGCGTGTCAGCCATCTCTAAAACGGAATTTTATTTCACTTCCCACGTTCTCAAACAAAAATAATAATAAAAAACACAATTTTTGAGGGGTCAACTATTTCATCTTTTCTATTCTTCCCCTTGCTTTTTTGATTTTTAATAACAACGCACTCCTTTCTTTTTCCTTTTTTTTATTTAAATATTTTTATTTATTTATGAACACACTAACATATCACTAAATATCTACTAAAACTGGCCAAGCAAACCTTCAAAGATTATCATTTGAAAATTGTCAGAACTGGGTTTTTGTTGCAAGCAATGACATATCACATGCAATTGATCAAGAAATAACCAAGTCAAACAATGTTACTTCTTTAAACTGATTTAACCAGTTTTACCTCGCATCAGAAGAACACACTCCTCATTGCAAATCTGCATATCATGTATTGAAGAGATGCCTCCTGCCTATGCCTGAAACAATCATAATCACAAACAAAAATGTTAATGGAAAGTCCTCCTTGACTTTTCCTGCACACTGTGAGAGATTAGTTAGCCATTGGAACCCAGCCCATTGTGGTTCTAGGTAGAGCTGATGAATCAATAAAAGTTACTTCTTTTAAGCACATTCCCTTTGTAAAATCAGGAATTGGGGGTGCGGCTGCCTTGGTTTTGGGTTTTACTTGGTCATCTTTGGGAACATATTTGTTCTTGACCTTCCAAGTTTGGTGGTTCGATTTTTCTTTTACCTGAGGACTTTTAGGTGGATTTTTGTTGACATTTTTACCTTGACCATCTTTAAATTGTTTAGAATGTTTTTTGTACACTCCTTTTGGTTGGTAATTTTAATTTACCACCATTGAAACATTCCAACTAACCTCTTCAAACCTCACTTTTGTTTTAGGAAAACTAACAGGTTTATATTTATCTTTGAAAACATTATCAGTTTTAAAAACACTTTGTTTTTGTTTTTGAGGTTTCTTAACTTTGTGATTTGATTTCTACACCTTTGGCTGCGAAGGTACAGACTTCTGCACCTTTGGGTTTGAAGGTGCATGCTTTTGTTTGAACCACTACCAGATTGGGCTTTTGGGATTTGATTCTGCACAGTGTACTTTGGGTAGTAGGGCTGATAGGGTCTATGCAGACAGTTTCTTGCCGGGTGTCCAAGCTTTCCACACACATGGCAAGACTGTTTCTTTGGATACGCGGGAGTCTGGCTATAGTTGCGCCCAGTGGATTGCCATGATGGTTTTGAATGATTTTTGTGAATCCAATATGTTTTGCCTTCGAGTCGAGTGTTAGGTTTAAGGCCTTACCCAAACATACTGTGTGTTTGTGAAAAACCGTATACGGATCGTTTCTATGGATGAGACGGAAGTTTTGTCATTGATTCGTGTCG
Organism: Deinandra increscens subsp. villosa; assembly: GCA_039602395.1. NCBI lineage: Eukaryota > Viridiplantae > Streptophyta > Magnoliopsida > Asterales > Asteraceae > Deinandra > Deinandra increscens. The sequence continues at coordinate 3,900 of JBCNJP010008566.1, forward strand.
AATGATTACAAGACCGAAGGAGTATACAAACATTTAAGCACTGGGGGGAGGTCGGACAGAACCTCCCCTCTCAACCACACAGACACTGGACAAAAACTTACAATGAAATACAAAGACTTCACTATTTATACTATTTCGTTCTGGGCCGAACCTGGGACCTCCGAACCTGGTCCGAACTCCCTCCGAACCTGGAGTTCGGCCAAGGTTTGGAGCCACCGAACCTTGAGTTCGGCCGGGGTTCGGACCCCAGACTTTGTCCACTCTCAAATCAGTGTGTTCGTCAATTCGAACAGTAACGGCCACACAAGGTTCATGCACTAACAAATTCCCCCTTGGACGTTACTGTCGAATCCAGACATTGATCTTCTAGCAATCTTCAGTCAGCTTGCTGCAGACGCCTCTGTCTTTAGCAAACTCCCCTTGACCGAACCTTCAGGTATGCAGGAAACAATTCGAATCTTGTACAATCTCCACAACCAATAAAGTTCCCCCTAGCTTCAAGCACTTCCACATCAGGCATATGATAACGGTTCACTTCATAAGTTGTATCTGGAAATTGTAAAGACACACGAACATCACTGCATCTTGACAGAAATCTTTAACCTTCACAAACTTGTAATATATTCTGATCTTTATGAAAACAGACACAATCAACATCTTCAATCACAGAAATTCCCCCTCAGCATCAAATCCATCCCAATATATTACTCCGGTAAACGTATATCTCGTTGCAGACTGGAATCTGACCAAGTCTTTCGGCAACTCAAGAAAGTATCGGGCATATGACAGAGAGTTCCAAACCTTAACCGAAAACTTTGACGTATCAGTTCGCACGAACATCAGAATATACCACCTTTCCATGAAGATCAAAAATCACTATCAACCCTGAATTGATTGCTTTTGAATATTCACTTTTTCAATTATGAAACTTTGAAAGTTTTTAGGGTCCCCAATTTCCCCCTAAACAAGTGACATATTCAAATCTTCAATTTCTTATGATTCCAACCCCGCATTCTTGTAGTGGAATGATAAACTCAAGTGGCCCGCAACGGAATCTTTAATCTCATTTAATCTTCAGTTTGTGTAGAATGATAATCTCCGACAAACGTTCCAAATAATCATAACCATGTTTCAGAATCTCTGTCCATCATCAGAAACACGCGTTCTTGAATCTCTGTCCATCATCAAGAACAATGACTACTCACAAACGCATTTCTTGAAATTCGATCACTAACTCGTAACAAGTATCGGAATCTGGATTTTCTTCAAACATAACACCCCACAGCTACCAAATCAAGGGTAAACTCGATAACTGATCCGCTTCTGTAAAATTCCCACCTAACGGGGGTTCGGGGGCAGCGCCCCTGAGAAGCGGGGTCCAAGGGGCGGCAGCCCCTGGCGGGGTCCAAGGGGCAGAGACGGAAGTTTTGTCATTGATCCGTGTCGAATGATTACAAGACCGAAGGAGTATACAAACGTTTAAGCACTGGGGGAGGTCGGACAGAACCTCCCCTCTCAACCACACAGACACTGGACAAAAACTTACAATGAAATACAAAGACTTCACTATTTATACTATTTCGTTCTGGGCCGAACCTGGGACCTCCGAACCTGGTCCGAACTCCCTCCGAACCTGGAGTTCGGCCAAGGTTTGGAGCCACCGAACCTTGAGTTCGGTCGGGGTTCGGACCCCAGACTTTGTCCACTCTCAAATCAGTCTGTTCGTCAATTCGAACAGTAACGGCCACACAAGGTTCATGCACTAACAGTTTGATTGGATCACTTTGAACGGATAGAACGATAAATAAAATGATTGAACACGAAAGAGAATGAATAAATCCATGTCTCTTGTTCGATTGAGGTCTCATACAGAAAGGATCTGATGACTTTACAAGTACCATAAGTCTAAACTATATCACGAGTTTGTTATGCCTTGGTTATTTAGCGACAAAGACGTTAAATACTATTTACGTCTAAGATGACAGTTAACGAATCAGTCATTTAACTGATATTCGTTAAGTCTCGGCAAGCGACAAATATTTTAATGAGTTAAAACGTTTGTCGCGAAATTAAAAGGTTCGATTAAGGATTAAATAAAAACGAGGGACTAAACGAAAACTTAATCAGATATTCATATCTGATTAAGGAGGCGAAAACCCTAATCCTCTGATTAAGATTTTCGGCCTCCTTCCCTCCCTCTCTCGATCCGACGCCGACCACCACCCTAGGCCGTCGTCGCCTTTTGTTCTCCGGCGATCCGATTCATCCGATCGCGAGAACTCTAATCTGTTGATCACTTTTTGTCATGGTTTCTTCTATCCAACGAATTGTTGCAAGGAAGCCGAGACCCCGCCACCGTGCCGCCTCCCTGAGTTCGCCATCGTCGACAAAGTCGTCGCTGCCGCGGGCCGCGCAAGCCAAGCCGCAGCAGCCCCCCCGCCGCCGCCCTCTTCTAGTCGCGCTGTCTCCACTATCCGCCGGCCCTCTCCCTCGCCCTCGCAGGTTCACCCGCCGTCACACGACTTGTTTGCTCGTCATCCGCGAAACCCTAATCGCGCCATATCCGACGTTCGGGATTCTCTCGGTGCCCGAGTCACCGCATCGTGAATCCTGTAACCTGCGAGGATTGTCCGATTTGCTCGCCGAGTCTAAACCTGCGAAACCCTAGCGTCACCTGTTGACTTTCGGTGTCTCAAGCGTTTGTTTTAAATCACCGCTCAGGTATATCTAAACTTGTCATTAGTTTAGATTTATTTAATTTATTTTATTTATTTATTTTTATTATTATTGCGTTTTGTTTTTAACGCAATCAGTGTTTGCGCGTTTGGTGGTTGTCGAATCCTGTTGTATTTGGTTTACGTTAATAGACTGGTAAACGGTTTTGTAAATTAAATTATTTTTCCGCTGCGTATTAAATTACTAGTTAATTTAATAAATTTAATTTTAATTTACTTATTTACTCGGTAAATGATTTAATAATTATTTGACATAAATAATTATTTAATTTGAAAATTTATGTCGTTACCGGGAACCCGAATACCATTGTCGTAACCCAACAGCGTTATCAGAGCCTTGATCACCACACACAAACCCTAACCGGTTGTTTTTAAACCGGTGCATTTCGCGAACTGGGGTTTTAACCCGAAAGTCGCAAAATTAATTGAATTGCCGTTTAGATATATTTAGTCGATTTGAATCCACTAAACATAATTTAATTCGATAAAATCGATTGAATTATTTTTCGCACATATTCGGCTCGACCCTGTTTTTGGTTTGTCATAAATGTTAATGGTTTGGCCCATTAGGCCCATTTTGTTTTGTTTTGGATTGGCCCAATTTTGACTTGGTTCAAAATTGTATTTAACTAGATGTTGCGATCCGCGCTTCGCGCCGGATGCTTTTCGATGGTGTTCTTTTAGAAACCCGGAAACAAAACCTCAAGTGGAAGATAGCCAAAACCTAAAAAACATGATATGTAAATGTAAAGCCACGTCGATTAGGAGATGCCATGTTACTAAAAAAAGTCTTATAAGACCACACATTGAATACCTAAAAAATTAACCTCAGAAAGTCAAAATTCGGGCAAGAATGAAACAGCGAAATAGAACCCACAAAACTCACATAATAACATAATGAAGGTCACATTAAAACAGCCCCAAACAGAACTCTCATCAGATTTCAGATTGAACACCTAAAATTTTGACTTTTGAAAGTCCAAAAAGGTAAATACTTTTACTAAAATGCATACTTTTTAATAGAACCTACAAACACACGTGATGTGAAAAACAAAAATAAACCAAAAAGCAATGACAATCACCATAATAGAACTTAATTCCATAAAAACATTTTGTACTATTTACTGAAATGATCACATTAGGAGAAATAGTTTTAAAGAATTAGATTAAGGAAATGGCGGCATACCTATTCTCTATTCACTGATTCATCTTCAAGGTCATGTGTAGTATTCACCGAAATGATCACATAGTAGAGTAAGTAAAATGAAACCCAAACAGTTATGGCTGAAAGAATATAGTGGTAATGAAGAAAAGTGCCTTGAAGATCAGCTGGTGATGCTAAGGTTGCCTTTGGTAAAACTGAAATAGAGGTTGATCAATTATTAAGAAGTAAGATAAAACATAGGAAAAAAGAGTTAAAAGAGAATAAGGCTAAGTTATTATCAGAGCCTGTGACGACGTTTCAGTGTGAAGAACCATAGGCTTCTTACCTGCTGCCGGAGCCTGTGACGGTGTTTCAGTGTGGAGAACCATAGGCTTTTTCCCTGCTCCATGCTAAGACCCAAAAGAAGGTCCAAAATGAAATTAGGTTAGAAACAAAAACCATACTTCTAAACAGGCTAAGATATTTATTACTCATATGAACTGTGTAAATTTAGAATTAGAATCCAACCTATGAGTTTTTCACTACATAAATGATAAATCCCAAGCCTTTGATTTATATACCTTGTTGCGTTGCACATGTGCAGTAAACAATTTACAGCAAAAAAGGTGATATGTTGGAGCTCAAGTAATACTAACCAGAGAAGCCATTTAGTAAAACTGAACTGCATTTTTTTTTAGTAAGACCTATCTACATTGGCCAGCGGCGGCCTACAAAAGCTGTGATTTTTTTTAGTACCAACCGCGTTCGACAAAAGTTGCAAAATAGTTTTCCAAAATGGCTTCTCTTTAGGTCCTGGCTGCTGGATTACTCTTTATGTTGGCCAGCTTTATGTTGGCCAGCACCTTGGCCACCATCTGCATAGTCCATAAGCACTATATAAGCTGTTTGTTTTGCATTAATGTCTTTATATATATATATAACCAAAAGAAAGGAAAAAAAAAACAAAACATCAATGACAACATACTTATGAACAGTTGAAAAACAGAATGAGCAGAGATGTAGCAAGAATCACAATCCTTTGTATTTTTGGGATCAGCCCAAATCATGCCGAAACAACCACAAAACATACTAACAAATTAACTGATTAGAAGCTGACCTTAAATCAAACACAACAACGAACGCAGATAAGTTCCCCACCTGCAGCCAAAAAATAAGAAGAAATCAGCAGTAACAAAAGAAGAGAGCAGGCCAAAATCATATAGTCATTTATGATTTATACAATAAATTGAATCGAGATAAATGATAACAAAATTAAAATAAAAAAGAACATCCAACATAAAGAGAACATGAAGCTTATTTCAAATAAGAGAAGTATGTAGTGAACAAAAAAAAATAATAAACTATGGTGAGTTTAGGCTAGTTCATGCCCTCAAAATAGATTTAAGAAAAGATTGTAGGATGCTCAAAGCAGACGATACAAACCTCCTAATGTGCAGACCTACGTGTACAGATAAGTCAAAGAAACCTAAATTTACACCAACAGGGTGTACATATCAATTTATAAAGCAACAACGTAACTTTCCCTTATCCCTAATGTAAAAGGATATTTGTTAACAGAGTATATAGTTTCTAACCATATCACTTTATTAAGATTTCTAAGTGGGTAAAATGGGGGTGTACCTGATTGTTGCATTTTCCTTTTTGTTTGTTTCGAAAGATGTGTTATATGCTGAGATGCAAGAGGAAGAGCCGGGCTCCAAGCTCTTTATTGACAGTTATAACTTATAACAGTGAAACATCGCAAAAGTTGGGATGACGTTAGAGTTTGTTATTCCGTAGACTTTTGTGTAAGCAAATCTGTCTTTACCTCATTGACATTGATATAGCAATATCAATGTCTGGATCAATGTGTATCCATACAATTCCAATTTTACTCTTTCAAGGACACCACGTGCTCGCACGAAACACTATTAAGCACATAATAAGCGGATGAGGAAACGACGACCCTATGAGCAACCCCAAAAACTACCTTCTCATCACCATAACCTAGCCTAACAGATGTAAAAACCCAATTACAGTTTTCTTACCAGCATACAAAAAACCTAAACATCATATAAATGTTTATTCTGCCTAACAGATCATCAAGCCAAATATAATAAAAAACAACTAACATAGACAACACAGTGATAATACCCAGCTCAATAACTATCTTCTTATCAGCATAGAGAATCTCTAAAATAATATAAACATCCATCCAACATAACGGAACATCAGGCAAAATAATAAAAGCTAAGCAACCAAAAAGGATTACCTTAAAACACATACAATAATGAGAACACAACCATTCAAACACCTGCAGCCAAAAAATGAAAAGTAATCAGTATGAAAAATTCAATGTAAGAAGGCCTAATCAGAGAAGCATTTGCATAAACACCTAAATGCACAAACCCATAACAGCGCGTTAAAGTGGTATATAACAAAGGAACCAATGAAACCGAAACTGCGACAGACGAAACAACCAAGAAGCTAACCCAGATAAAAACGCTTACCTGAACTGCTCGTGGCCTTAGGGTTCACCAACAGTAAACCGACAACGGAATACATAAAAAAAGAAGAAGAAGAAGCAAGAAACACACAAACCTGAACTGATCGTGGCCTTTTCTCTAGAACTCAAACCCGCCTCCACAAACCCTAGGTCGAATTGAAAATAATTGCCGGTATATCCTACATAAACAACAAATCAAAACGAAACCCCAAATCGAACCCTCCTTTGAAATCGGTGGAAGAGGACTTTGGGTTGTGGAGAAAGCAGATAAATCCACAGAGAAAAAGGCGGTGGCGGAGAGATTCAGCTCAAGCATGAAAAGGGAGAACAGGCATGGTGATGGGACAGAGGTATGGGAGCGTGACTGATCGAGGGGTATGGGGAGATTTCTTCTGGTCAACAAAAACAAAAGTAAAACACACTTGTACCCTAAGCATCGGAAATATATTAATCATATATAATACATTCAGCAATATAATAATGCCATATATTACTTAGCTATGAATATAATATTGAGTTATAATACATTTGAATATAATATTAAGTTATAATAGATTTATCAGTTGTATTTTGTTTAGGTTTTATAATTTTAAAATAGATTAGGTTTTATTTTAATTTTGTAATTGCTCACCTTCGTCTGGACGAACGAGACGAGCTTGACCCCGACGACCATTTTAGTGATTATCCCTTCTAGGAATTTTCAAAATGGCATGAACCCGAAACGAGACCGACGTTTTTCATGACGCTCAGAGCTTGTTGAAGCAAGTGAGAGAAACTAAATCGATCAGGGAGTTTTTCTATCTCGTGGTTGGTTTGCTTGTAAGTCCCTCGACCTTCCTCAATATTGTCATAGGCTCTGACAATATCGAAACCTCCGTATGGCCGAATATGTGCACGTGTGTTTGATTGTCTTTGGTTGCTTGTCTTAATTTTGATTAACGCACCAACTAAAATCCGAACTTAGTTTTACAGGTAGAAAACTAATTTTTTTTTATCAATTAAATAATAAGTCCTAATTTTAGTTACGACTTTATAAAATTTAATAACCAATTTAATACGACATTAAATTCGGATTTTTCGATAAATGAATCGAACTCGCTAACAATTGGTTATCACATTGCGACACGTAGATCATTAATACTTAGGATATTTAAATAATCATCTCGAGTGAGATTGGGTTTATAATTTCGTCAAAACACCAATTATTAGAATTTAACTTAATAATCCTATCTGGTAAGCCTCAAACCGGTAGTCTATGCCATCCTAAGTCAAGTCTAACTTGAAACATATTTACGATGCATTAGTGTTGGAGTATT
>JBCNJP010008567.1:0-15754 GCA_039602395.1 Deinandra increscens subsp. villosa
CACCCGTCTTCCCTGTGTGTTGACTTAAATCGTGTATGTTATTTTTATTAAAGGTAGCATACAATTAGAATAGGAATCGATTAAGTTTCAAAAAAATAAAAAATAAAAAATAAAACGACCGTCAGATATCCTCAAACACCTCATCCGAATTTGATCTCCTATTCTTAAAGGTCTAATTGTTTCTAGCCTTCCAAATACATCATAGCAGGGGCGGATCCAGGAATTTTTTTCACTGGGTTCACTATCTTTTTGGTGGTCGGAATTCTAACGACTAAATATCAAAATTCGGTTTGGTCGGTTCGGGTCGGTTAAGGTTCATAAAAATAACAATAAGAATATACGCTACAATAATTAAAGAAAACACTGCCATTGAAAATTAGGAAACACGCACCTGTAGTTGTTGCCTACGAGTTTTCATCGTTTGAAATCGTTGCATTACAACTTCGATCGAAACTTGTAGAAAGAACTATCTTTCAAGGTAGTGGTTACCTCGCTAAAACGGTTTCCATGGCTTTGATTGCACCAACTGAAAATATAAATGTCAGTTTTTGAATTTTATGAAGAGAAGAACATGCTAAGAGAATTAAAGGATATAACTCGTAATTTTCTTAAAAAATAAAAGTAAAACAAAGAACTAGTTTTATCTTTCAAAAATTTGAAGAAGGGTTCAATAACAGGCACCCTAAAACTGGTCATATTTGTTTGCAAATTCGGTTGGGGAAGTTTGGAGGATCATCCAAATAGATGGGCTCCCCTCGGTACAAAACCTAAATCAATCAAGAAATCAAACTATGGTGTATACTGTTGTGTGCAAATGAATTCAACTATTCAGTTAAGAATCAATCAATGAAGTAAAGAAAACCTAAATCAATGATTCAACTATTCAAGACAAAAAACCTGATTTGCGAAGTATTCACTGTTTGTGAGTGAGCTGTGAGCCGGCGAGCCGCTGTGGACGGTGGACCTGTGGAACCGTAGAGGAGTAGAGGCGGTGGAGGAGCAGAGGCGCCGTGGAGGCGTGGAGCGGTGGAGGTCGGATCTGACTTCTGAGGAAGAGGGAGAGAGACGAGGGAGTAGAGCCTGAGTTCAGAGGCGTTCGTGAGTCGTTGGGGTTAAAAACCCTAACACAGTTGGGTTAAATCTGTCTTAAAAAAAAGGAGAAAAAAAACTTAAAAGTCACAGCTAACCGGAATCGAACAGGAAACCTCAATGTTCTCAGCGATACAGCATGACCAGTTGTGATAGATGGTTTTTGTTAATAGGATTCACTTGCTTAATATATAAGGATTCACTCAAAGTATTATATATATATATATATTTACACTAAAAATTCGAAAGTTACTGGGTCCCCATGAACCTGGTTCGGCCAACTTAGATCCGCCCCTGCATCATAGGGTAGAGAGAAAAATCTCATGCATGACTTAATCTCATGCATGACTTAATCTCATGCATGACTTTTTAGTAACACTTTGAAGTATGCCACTCGTCATGCGCGAAGATGACATCTTTGAATGTGAGCATAAGAGTGGCTGAGTGATCTACACCACCCCAAAATGATGTCCCATATTTGACCAGCCCAACGAGAAAAACAAGGAGATGATCGGACGATTCTTCAAACATATTACATCCAGAGCAAACGATATCAACGACTCAATGGTGACACCGCTCCAAACTAACGTCTCTTGGAAGGAATTCTATTCATACTGGCATGCCACGCAAACGCATTCACTTTCAACAGCCATCTCATCCATAGGATCTTCAAGAAAATAAGTTAAGAGCGTAATTCTGGATCCTCCTTTTCATCACCTTTACTTCAAAAATATCGGTCACCTCATACCCCATCCCCACTTATCATCCAAATCCGATAATCTAACTTCCTTAATCAAAGTTGCTAAATTCACAAGGTCAACTGTTTAAGAATCAACACATGACTCGTTATCTGTAGAATCTCAGTACTTTAGACGGGCGGATAGGGAGAACCCTAGGACGGCACGTCTGAGTAGAAGACCCACAAGGGAGGCTCTACTCGAGTCGGGAGGCCGATCGAGATGCTTGAGTTCCTGTTAACCTGCAAAAAAGAGAAACACCGTTGTTCTTGGAGAGCGGGACGGGGTGTCCCGCGACCAAGCTCCGGCGTGAGGATAAGTATTTGTGTGATCGATAGTAAAGGGAGTTAAGAGCGTAATGAATGTCAACTAACCTGGTGGTTGAGGGTTATTTATAACCCTCAACCTTTGTCTTGATGCGTCATTAATGCTCGTTTCCCGAATAGGCGACGTGTAAGACTGGCTGTCAGGCAACGCCGCGTAATACAGAGCCTATCCGAGTAATCCTTGATTTGTGAGTCCGACCGGGTGGTGTGGCATCCGGCTGGTACTTGGGTTTGAGCCTTGGTCTGTACCGTCTCTGCGGGTGACTGTTATTCCCGACCGGGTGGGCTTGCTTGCCACCGGTCGGTATGGTGAGTTGTGTACTGAGGATGAGTGTGACGTCATCACGGATGGACATACGTCATCATTATCCAACAACCTTTAAAAACGAAATCATCCCCTTCCATAAACACCATGTCAGCCACCGTGCTATCCTTCTCCTTTTCAACGTTATAGAGGCCCGGGAAGACATCCTTTATCAAGCCAGTTGTCCACCCAAAATTATGACAACTCGTATGTTTCCAGATCAACATCTGAACTTTGATTGTCCATATTTCAACTGATTATCTGTGTATTAGACCTACTTATTTAAATTAGGTAACATGTCATGCAGACACGGATATAATTCTTGACCAACCTCACGATAGTATTGGTAATTAATTCGTTATTACCAATGAAATTCTATGTTTTATAAGTGGAATTTTAATAATGAGAAATATAAATGAATTTTTATATTTTCCCTTCACTTTTCCCGTTCACTCATTTAGACTTTATTATATTTTTCAACCTTGGTGATTTAAATATTTTGTTTAACGTCTAGTATTAAAACCCATTTTCGTTAAAGTAATTATTTAACGTATATCCTTGTGTTTTAATAAAACCCGTCAAACGTTTTAATCATTTTAATCATCGAGATCATCACTCGTGTTTCTTTTATTCAAGACATAATCACCCGACGCTCGATCGTATTTAACCCAACCTTGCACCCGCTCTGACCCGATACCTTGAACCGCTGCCACCTTTGCATGGCTCACTATGGACCAAACCACCCACCTTTGTTGGTTTCTTCTTGATCCTTGACTAGTTCCTAACTAAACTTATCCATTCACTCCATCTAAGTACAAGCATGCTCATTGATCCGTCATTAATCCAACAACCTTGTCCCCATAGCCTCCAAACCTTTTACCCAATGTGTAATGCGTCTCCTAATCGGATTTGCTTTTTATCAGACTAATTTTATCAGACTAATTAAAATCGGATTTTATGGATCTTCCGATGTGCTTTTACATAGAAGTGGTACAATCACTGCTACAAACTTGCACATATATATGTGATATGTCCCATGAATATAACTTGGTTTTTGAAGAACAAGTTTTAGTATGTAATTCGGTGTGAAGCAAACAAATAAAGTCTAGTTTATAGTAAGAATGTTATGAACAGCTCAATGTCGCCATGAGCCTAAATAGTCTACCAGCTTAAGGCTTAGAAATACCAACTTTTTGGTTAAAAAGGAAACAGAAGATCGGGTATGAAAAAAATAAATAAATAAAAATTTGTTAACTGGTCTTCTTCTCCCATCCCCATCGTCTATACTCTATAACCTTGATTTCCTTTCCCCTTCTAATTGTGGAATTCTTCTAATGGAAGTTTGATTTCTAGCATGTCAAAAACGGTTTCCAACAAAGAAACCGGCCAACTACTGATTTTAAACATAATAAAACCTGGTCCTTACTAAGTAATAGAATACTAACACATCTACCTATATATTAAACAAAACCTATCAAGTCTATTTGGCACCTATTCAGGTTGTCCAGGTGTACACTTGCCTACGTGTCACTCTCCTACTAATTAAAAATCTGATTTGTCAATTTGTGGTATTTTTGAATAAAAAAATTACTTTATTTTTTTGAAAAACTCGCGCTCCGTACCCGTTTTTTTATAACCCGATAATATAAAAGCCTACAAAACATATCGTCGGCTCATTCTCACTCACACATCTAGGGTTTCTAGCAGAATCATTCCATCGTGCAGCCTCACTTCGTTCCGATTCAGAGCGATGCACAACGATTCATCTTCGTATTTCATCGGCGTCCAATCTACGATCTACGATCTTCATCCCTTCGTCTTCTTCATTAAATTTCTATTTTTAGTCGCGATTGAGCGTCATCAGATGTTGATTGTAGTGTCTGATCGTGTGTTTAGAATTGGGGAATTTGGTTTCTGACCTAATTTCTATCCTGTTGCATGTGTGGATTTTTGGATGGTTTGATTATTTTACTTAACGAGATCACCAAGTCATTTGATTTTCCATGTTTTTAATGAATTACGGCTTTTTATGTTCAACATTTTTGTTGCTTTGTTATATTGTACAAAAATTGGTACTTAGGGAAATAAATCGATTGTTTATCTCGGTCATTACAAAATGGAAGTTTCTTTTGTCATTTTTGAATGTTTCTAGCTGGAAAGAAAAATGATCTCATATTGTATTTAATGAATTTTGCTGTTTATGTGAAACGGTTTTTCTGGTTTGTTGTATGGTATAAAAACTGGTACTTATATGTAAATGAATGACTTCACTGTTGGATTGTGTTCTCTTAAGAAGGCAACCAGCAAACATGATCTTATTATATATATGAATTTTCACTTGCTTAATTGTTCAGTGTAATAGTATGTAACAAAGACTGTTTATGAAAGATGTTCAGAAAATTTGTAGAAGAGAGTACTATGGTCAATTTGTCATCACTGGTTTAACTGGTATATTGTTTTTTGTAACAGCGTTACATGTTTTTTTTTTAGAAGAATGTATAGTTTACATTTTTATTTCTATGTGTCAGGTCACAGGTGGCTATAGTGTGAACAAACACTTAGAAATCCAAAGGTTCAGGTCCATTATTATTGTGTGTATTGCCATGTAACACTTAGAAATCCAAAGGTTCAGGTCCATTATTATTGTGTGTATTGCCATGTAACAGAGGCTCTTTCTTAAAGTTCTAATAAGAATTTTTTGGTGATTTAGGTACCATTTTTAATTTTTAACATACATATTCTGTGAAATAGTTGTTATTGGTTCTCAGTTATGTATGTGTTTTCTTATCGCTTCTCTTTTCTTTTTACATGTCCACTGTCCAGTCCAAAATTGAATTAAACGTCTTATCTTAACCGTCGTATTCAGATCTTGAATCATATTTTGCTTCACTTGGGACTTAGGAATCAAAAGGGCAAGAACATAATCAGCTCATGTGTCGTGTGGTTTTGAGAGCAGACCCTAATTTTGATGATATACTGTGGCCTTCCGGTATCACCAGAAGCTAAAGATTTTGTTAAAAGACTTCTAAATAAGGACTATAGAAAAAGAATGAGTGCTGCTTAAGCCCTCAGTAAGTTCCATTATAATCCCATTTCTTTTCTTTTTCTGTCAAAAGAAAGGAGCTTTTTTCATCATCAATTCTTCTTGCTAAAGCTATTTCTATATAAAAAACAACAGCTCATCCATGGTTGTTTAGTGAAGCCATCTGATTCCTTTAGATATATTTATTTATAAACTGGTGAAATCGTATCTGAATGCTTCTACATTCAAACGTACTGCACTCAAGGTAATTGGCATTTTCCTTTTTATGTGCATGAATCATGAGCATTTCTTGATGTGTTTATTTAAAGGTAATATTATTGTTTGGGGAAAATTGTAGGCACTGTCGAAAGCTCTGACAGAGCATGATGGTTTATGTATATAGGCTTAGAAATATGGTATTTGGTGTAGCTTATTGACTCTTCATTCCTGCGTGTGTGTGTGTTAGATGGCGCCATTATCTTATAGAAAGATGGACGTTGAAGAGTTTTGTGCAGCAACCATCAACACATATCAATTGGAAGCTCTTGAATCATGGGAGCAGATTGGATCAACTGCATTTGAGTACTTTGAACAGGAGGATAACCGTGCTGTTTCTGTTGAGGAACTTGCTCAGGTATGGAATATTTTTTGTTTCCTTTTTCCTGTGTTTTCTATGATGGTAAACTAAGCTTGCTTAGTTATACCAAATTTTTGCATGGAGTCACCCTTCCTAGCTCCAACTCAAGACATTAATTAGTTTTAATTTTAAAAAGAAAGTTTTATGCAAATCTACTAAAGCAAAAATCATCTTTCTTATATACAAAAAAAAAAAAAAAACATGTATGACGCAATTTTTCTTTTAAGATTCAAATACCTACAACATGTAGTATCACACCACTAGGATATGACCATACAGAACTTCTTGGTTTGACCATTCATCTTATTATGTTTTTTTACTTTGTTTATATTTTTTAGACGTCAGTTTATTTATAGAAGGCTGGCATCTTTAAGGTGCCTTTTCAAATCATATTAGTATGCAGGAAAAGTTTGTTACACTTTTCTCTTCATAAAATTTCCTGATTTTTTTTGGGTGCAAAATAGTGTTACTGCATTTTATATGATTGATTAGCATTTGATTAGGTATTAAAATTAATTAATGGATATTAATTTAAAACACAAAGAACTATATGAGAGTTCGATGCAGATTCTTGGATTTCCTTTTTTGCTTACCCCCAATTCCCAAAAGTGTTCTGTAAGAAATCTGTGAGTTTTTTTCGGTTTAATTGTTGATAACTATTCTGATTTTTAATCGGTTTATACAAATATATCCTTCTTAATTTTCTCATTTGATTTTAATTCAGATATATTCTTGGTTTGCTTATTTGATTTTAATTGAAAGAAATGCTCAAGAAATCAGTGGAAGCAAAATCACAAGAGTGGTCATCGCCGCTTGCAGACCATAAAAAGAAACTGAAATGAACAACCAAAGAAGGCTTCCCCAATGGCTCTTATTCCGACCTCTACATCTCAATGAACGCGGTTTTTGTTGTGTGTATCATTTTTGTTTGAGTACAAGTTCGTCTCTGAAACATGGTGATTTGGGGATAGGTGATAAAATAATTTGATATTTTATCTGCATTTATTGATTCAAAAAGATGGCAGTAGGTCAGGAATTTATAGTATATGTATTGAGTTAATTTATCCTTTAATTAAATTAAATACTTGGTATAATTATATAATTTTGGATGTCTGATCACCTTTCACTGATTAGGGGTTTTGCCCTTTTGATTCCTATGGCCCAAGTGAAGCAACATATTCTTGATTCAAGATCTGAATACGATGGTTAAGATAAGACATTTAATTCAATTTTGAATATAATTTGAATGTTTATGCATGAATTCTATGAAAAATCATCCCTTTGTCCATATCTTTTGCAACAATGTTATGACTTGGAAAATTCAGTGATTATATCTTTTGCAACAATGTTGTGACTTGGAAAATTCAGTATATATATCTTTTGCAACAATGTTGTGACTTGGAAAATTCAGTGATTACATTGTTTTGCAACAATGTTATAACTTTTTCATAGGTAGTGATAACTACCTCGAAGCAGCCAATTATTATTTCATGTTTTCTATATTATAGTCTCGGGTATTGAATTATGTTTTACCAATATTTATTCCATAAGAAATTTAATTACTTTTTTTACGTTGTAGCGCCGGGTATTTACCTGGGTCACTGGACGAACATGGCGATTATATTTATTTATAAAATATTACACTTTTGAATGATGAACGTATTGTGTACATACGGGTTAAGGAGAATTTGTTCATGGCTAAAATGTTTTGTTTATGTATTATTCTTTTTAATTTTTATTCCGAATTTAGTTTTATGTTATATTTCATTTCCCGTTCTGCAAGACGCTTCAAATCAAGATGTTGTCGCTTCCTACCTTACTTCATCTTACATTTGGAGAAAGTGCAAGGTTCTAAAGTTAACAAAAAACATGCGTCTTCTTCAAGGTAACAATCCATCAGAGATACAAGAAACAAGTGATTTTACTCAATGGCTTTTGGATATTTGTGAGAGAAAAGCCGGTGGAGATAATGATGGTGAGTCAGAAATAGTTATTCCTCCTGATCTTCTTATTCATGATTCATCGGATCCGGTTAGCGATCTTATCGATTTTGTTTATCCATCGTTTCTGGACAACTTTGGTGAACAAGATTTTTGGTCTGAAAGAGTATCTCGCACCAACTAATGAGGTTGTCGATGATATCAACGGTCGTCTGCTTTCTTTGGTTCCCGGTGAAGAACATGAGTATTTAAGCTCAGATTCTGTATGTCAAGATGAGATTGTAGGTGATGACGTTGATCATAACTTATACTCACCAGACGTCCTGAATTGTTTACATATATCTGGCATTCTAAATCATCGTCTTGTGCTAAAAGTTGGTGTTCCTGTTATGTTGCTTAGAAACATTGATCAGAGGAATGGCTTATGTAATGGAACACGTCTGCAGATCGTATCTCTAGGGAAGCATGTTATTTAAGCGGTGGTTATCTCCGGAAGCAATATCGGATTCATGACTTTTATTCTTAGACTTTCATTGGTTCCAACAAATAAAAGATTTGTTTTTCGGTTTAAGAGAAGACAGTTTCCGATCTCTCTTTTTTTTGCTATGACTATAAACAAAAGCCAATGTCAATCTCTTACGAGAGTTGGATTGTACTTGAAAGATCCCGTCTTCTCTCATGGTCAATTATATGTTGCTTATCAAGGGTGAGAGCAAGAAGGGTTTGAACATCTTGATTTTGGATGAAGACGGTCGTCCAACCAATGTAACAAGAAATATAGTGTATAAATCTATCTTCTCAAATTTGTAATTGTTATTGAATTTTTTTTATTATTATTGAATATTGTTTTACCGATAAGAATTTTTTGGATAGTATATATATCTATAATTTTTTTTTACGTTTTAGACCCGGGTATTTACCCGGGTAAGTGGCTAGTTAAGGTATATACAAAGTATAAATTATATAAAGTGTTGTAAATGTAGTAAAGTGCAAGGCATAATCTTTTGTTGATTGATTGTGATCGGGTAAATCTTCTCCATCTAGAAAACTACATCATATTTACACCGATGCCACTTCTTTGAAATTGTGGGTGTGGGCATTCTAGGTTAATAAGTTATTCGTGTTAATGCCTATTTTTATTATTAAAAACAAACTCTCTTTTTATAATAAGCTTTCAACTTCGTTAATTTTAGTTTCTAAGTAAGAATTTGTAGGTAAATTTCGTAGAGATCGTTTATAGTTAGCGGTGTTAGCATGTTACTATCAGTCAAAATCAAAAAATTCTAATCGGTTATTCATAATGAATTATTCAAAATGTTAAGAACTTAATCTAACGGTTCTAACCCCAACGTTATGTCCGTGAGAATGTTTTTGGCTTATGTGACACTAGGGTTGTTTAAAAAACTCACGGCTCGTGTCTCGTTCGGAAAAAAACTCGAAATTAGCTCGCTCGAAATCGGCTCGATTATAAACGAGTCGAGCCGGCTCGGCTCGGTTTCCTAACGAGCCGAGCCCGAGCCAAGGTTAGCTCGGCTCGTAGCTCGCTCG
Organism: Deinandra increscens subsp. villosa; assembly: GCA_039602395.1. NCBI lineage: Eukaryota > Viridiplantae > Streptophyta > Magnoliopsida > Asterales > Asteraceae > Deinandra > Deinandra increscens. Next base: position 9,604 of record JBCNJP010008567.1, read on the forward strand.
TTAGTTAGCTCGTTGGCACGCTCGCTTGGCTCGTTTAAATTTATGCTCAAATTTTAGTATATACATATATATAACCAAAAAATTATAAGTTTATTATTTATAATAGAAAAATTGACTTCTATTAATCCTAGTTATCCTATATTGACCGATAATAATTTCAAATTTTGATTTTTCCCTACAATAATCTCAATTATTAAACCATTGGCCTATATTGATCCGCCATTAACTATACACTAACCCCGTTAGTGTGGGACTAGTGTATAGTTAACGGAAGATCAATATAGGCCAATGGTTTATTAAATTTGGATTATTGTAGGAAATATCAAAACTAGAATTATTATCGGCTAATATAGGATAACTGAGATTAATAGAAGCCAATTTTCCTTTATAATATACATTTTTTTGTTAAATACTAAATTTTCTATAGTATTTTTCTTAAAAAATTATATTAAAATATAAGATATAAAACTGATATGATACTTTCAATAAAAAATATATTTTAATTGAAAAATAAATAAAGAAATATTGAATTTAAAAATTTTCATTACAAGAATGTTAAAATATCACGTTTTTCTCATGTTATATATTAGTATGTGTAAATAATATAAATAATAAAAAATAAACTAGTTGGCTCGACGAGTCGGCTCGACTCGGCTCGATTTTTAACAAACCGAACTCGAACTTAATATTTTAGCTTGTTAAAATAAACGAGCTAGCTCGGCTCGATTTCTAAACGAGCCAAACCTAAACTCACCTTGACTCGACTCGACTCTACTCGAGTAGAGCCTTACTTGGCACCACACTTAAGCTTTGCATTCTTTTTTCCCGTATTTGAGATGATGTTCCTATGGATGTGCGGAAATTCTTTCATTTTTGTTTTTAATTTTTCTGTGATACATAATTAAATTGTAGTGTACCCATAGAATTTATGTTAACGTTGGTCTTATCTATGTGATTAAATAAATATATGTCACTCAAAATAGTTTCCATAAGCACCGTATCGGTTTAATTTTGTTGGTATGAGTCGATTCCCACAAGTGTGGAAAATTATTAATTGTTAAATAGACTTCATCTTTTGTGGAAATTTAAGAATTGTTAAGAGACTTGATATTTGCATAAAATAAAATATACAAACATGTCACATTATGCTGGCAAATCGAGTTTACTAGGGAAAATAGTTTTATACATTTAAAAATTATGAAACTTTTATCCTTCAAACCAAATGTTTTACCAAGTGGCTACTTTTACCCAAAACGATGACAATAAAATTTCAAAACACTCTAAATAAAACTTAAAATTGCCGTGTTTTCAGCCAACCTCAAATCTAATGTGTCAACTTCTAACATGCCGTTTGTTTTCATCTAGATAGATATACTCTTCAAATAAGTTTAATTATTTTCTAACAGGATTATCATTTCTATGACATATATCACCATTATTTTGATAATTTGCTAATTGCTAATGTATATCCATTATCATGGACTGAAATGTTGAAAAACGTTCTACCTATTGAAACCGTTTAACTTTATACGCTGTTTTTTAAACCATCCATCGCCAACAAACTGTAAATTTTTTTTAAAAAAAGGACAAGTTGAAGGTGCAATTAACAAACTGTCAAACTGAAATTAGCAAACAAGACGTAGATCTAGATGATCTTTGATTCGGATACGAGTCATAAACCTAAAACATACTGATTACCAACAGAAACCCTAAAATCAACCACAAACTTCCAAACAAACATTACCTGACCTCCCAATTACCATCCTGCAACTAGTAATAACCACCATAACCCCTCCCACCACGGCCATTGTCATAGATGATGTAGTCCTTGCCGCTGCCGCCGCCGGTGGTGCCCTTGCTGCCGCTGCTGGTGGTGCTCCTGTCATAGCTCACATTACGGACCCTCTGCTCGCTGTAAACCTCAGTGTAGCCAGTTTTGTCACCAACTCGGAGAGTAGCAGTCTCCTTGTACTCGCTCCTAGTTCCAGTAGTTCCGTTCTTCCAGTGAAAGTCTCCGGCAGACGCCATCTCCGTCGCCGTGGCTCTTCCGTAGCAACCGCTCTGCTTGTCGACGTAACTCTCTGTGGATTTAGTCTGGTAACTGCCTTTTCCGCCACCGCTCACGTTGTTTTCACCGTTGCAGGTATGACCTCGGCGTAGCCACAATACGCAACAGGTAGGGAATCGGACTGGCCGGAATTTTGAGATCCTTTCGTCATTTTCGGAGATCTGTAAGAAAAAGCAACAGATCACAAACATTAGCAAAAAAATAGCGAAAAACAACATATAAGCTGGATTAGTCTCTAGATATCACAGATTCAGAGAGAATAATGTAGAAAACCAGAACAATCACGATTTCGTAAACGAAATAGAGAAAATGCAGAGCTCTTAGGGTTTATCAAACAAATTTAGAGAAATCGAACATAAATCATGAAACAACGAATCGTTTAAATGCGTTGAGAGTTTTGATTAATCATGCAGAATCAAGTATGAAGACCGAAATCAGTGTAACCGAACAATCAGGATTTCATAGATGAAATAGAGGAAATAGAGGTTAATATCATAGGGTATATCTAACAGATTTACAGAAATCGAACATAAATCATGAAACGATGAATCGTTTAAATGCGTTGGAGATTATACAGAATCAAGCATGGAGACGTGTATAAGATCGATTACGTTGGAACAATGAAAAGTAGTACGAAATGGTGAAGGAGATGAAATGAAAAAGAACCTTTGAATGCTGAAATGAGAAATGAAGAATGAATTAGGGTGAAGCCGTGAAGGGTTATTTATAGCGGAAATGCTTGCAGGGGAAGAAGAAGGGGGGACGGTTTCCGTTACCGTGATAACGACGGTAGATAAATGTAACCGCCACTCACGTTTACACCCCCACTAAACCCGTACACATACAGCCTAATTTCATGTATATCTTTATCCATAGGAATTTATTTTATTTTCATTTAAAATTTGAATTATATATTAAGATGATAACGTAATTGATGTGTAAATTTGAATTTCTGTTATATCGAATTTTATAGGTGATTATTAATCTGTATCCGGGCTTAAGATAATAATCTATAATAATCACAAAGATTACATAGAGACAATAGCAAGCTAATGTAATTTTCTTTATAAATATGATTTGCGATGTTTTCCGTCTCAAATGCCTCACAAAGAACCAATTTTTCTGCTATTTTAATATTTACAAAACGACAAAAAATAAATAAATAATTGCAGTACAATGTAGAGCTTAAAAAAGAAAAAAAAAACATTTCTAATCGGAAATAGACACGTTATTATGTTTTTGGTATTTTTGGTACAAGGATAATGATATGAGCTTGGTGATCTTGAGGTCTTAAGTTTAAACCTAACTAAAAAGGTAATTATTTTTTTCTTTCCGAATAATGAGTTTACTTCTTGAAAAAAAAACTTGTGGTTGTTTATTAATCGTCATTGTCATTTTATGAAGCTTAGTAATGATTAACGTGAGATGAAAAGGCAGATAAATCTTTAATTGAAATGTAGCACATTGACGATGATAAAGCACCACCACTCTTATCCAATACGAAAAAAATGTGCGTTTTGAAAGACTGCAATTAGACCATATGTAGTGGGCGTAATTTGGGCAACATAGCCCCTTATAGTTATAGCGTCTCGAATAATGTCCCCATGGCACTATGAGTCTAAAAGAGACCGATGGCGTGACAACTATAATGTATTCTACACTCTTTTTAATTGGCTATTTTTTTTTTCCCTTATTTTGTGATTATGTAGAATATTTTAAATGGTTTTTTATAATATGATTGTGTAATAATTAAATGGTCTTATAAGACTTTAAGATTACATCACTCATTAACTTAGACAACACATGTGAAAAAATACCAAAGTTTTTTTTTTTTTTGAACGACATCGATCAGGCGACTTTGGTCTCACGTGTAAACCTACCCTTGCGGGGCTATGTCCAAGGTCGATTACTCGGACCTCCGTGGGAACCAAGACACCCCCTCCTGAAGCTTTCTCCTGGCAGAAACCCTCTCCTGGGACAACATGGGGTAAAACTGCCTCCCCTTGGATTAAAACTTGGGTCACATAGTAACCAAAGTCCTAAGAGCCAAGGGGGTAACCACTAGGACAAGTCCTAGTGGTTGAAAAAAAAAATAAAAAAAAAAAATACCAAAGCTAGAAGCTATGACTATCATAGCCTTATAACATACATCTTACTCTGCTAAATTTATATACAATATAAACGTGTAGTTTCTTTTTATAAGTGGGTTACTATGTGATAAGTTTATCTTCCCCCTTTTTATTTATTTACTTTTTTTCGTTTTATTATTTTTATTTTTTAGGCATTGAACCCATCGCTCCGTGAGATGTTGAGTGCTGTCATCCCCTACCTAATATCTAATACATAGTTTCGTGAACCACACCATTTGTTTTTATAGCACTAGTCTTTTTTTGTTCAGCGTTAGTGGGCTCTCTAGTGTTATCGGTTTTGAACACAGATCAATCACACTACAAGTTGTTGGAACACTAAGACTATTCGTAGTGAAGGGTTATAAGGAGGTTATGGGGTTATAATGTCCCAAACATCATTACATGGTGAAGCAATATGTGAAAAAATTGGTTATGGCCTATTTCTTAAAACTTAAATGTGTTGAAATTGCACCAAAGCCAAGAACGCTGGATCCACCCCTATACTAATATCATATGATAATCTTCAATAGGTCCGATTAGACGCTAAGACGTTTGTACGAGTGCTCCACTCACTCAAGTTATGGCTAACTGCTTGAAATAGGATCACCATCAAGCTTTTCAACATATATTTTGACTTTTTTCAAAGCTTTTCAACATTAATTTAGACTTTTTCAACCTTTTCATGACGGTTTATCAACAAACAAAAAGATCCACATCAATACATCATCTTCGATTCCAAAAGAGTCAAACAACCTAACCACATAAAACTAATCACATACTTGATTACCCACAGGAACAACCCTAGAATTAAACAAGAACTTCAAACCAAACTTAACCACCCACCCAATTACCATTCTCCAACTAGTCAGAATCATAACCGTATCCACCATACGAACCACCGTCTTCATTATTGTAGGTTATGTAGTTCTTGCTGCTACTGCTCTTGTTGTAACTCACATTCCTGACCCTCTGCTCGCTATAAACCTCCGTGTAACCACTTTTATCACCGACTCGAACAGTCGAGCTCTGCTTGTACTCGCTCTTCGTACCAGAAGTTCCATTTTTCCACTGAAACTTTCCGGCCGACGCCTTCTCCGTCGCCGTCGCTCTTCCGTAGCTACCACTCTGCTTGTCGCCGTAACTGATTCGTGATTTCGTCTGGTAGCTTCCTTCACCTTTCGCTCCTTTGAAACTCACGGTTGTTTTCACCGGTACACATGAGATGTAACCGATCGTTGCAACCGTTTTTGAAGCGGACTTGCCGGAGCCTTTAGATCCTTTCGTCATCGCCGGTAATCTGCAAAAAACAATAACAGATCACGAACATTAAAATCGAATCGCAGACACATATCGCAAACACATTTACGATTTCGAATATCTCTATACAGAAAATACAGATTTCCTAGGGTTTAGTCTGCAGAATTATGTATATCAAACATGAAATATGAACACGAAACTTGAGATCAGCAGCAGATCGTTTGAAATTGTGACTAATCGTGCAGAATCTAAGTATGATAAAATATGAAATATGAACATAAAACTTGAGATCAGAAGCAGATCGTTAGAAATTGTGGCTAATCATGAAGAATCTAAGTACGAACAGGTTAATAAGAGATCAAATGCGAGTAAACAATACAAAAGAAGATAATCGGAACGGAGAAGAAGATGAAATGAAGAACCTCGAATAGTTGAATGTTTATGGGTGTGAAATGAAGAGGAGAATTAGGGTGGTGGTTATTTTATACGAGGGGAAAGCTTGCAGGGGAAGGAGAAGGGGAAAAGTGCAGGATACACTTCCGTTACAACAGGGACGACGGTAATTAAATGTAACCGCTCACTAACGTTACCGTTTACACTTTCCGTTACTTGGATAACGACGGGTAAACACCCGCTTCACTCCAACTGAAAAGAGTCTAATATGACGTTTTTTTTGTGATTAATTTTTTTTTTGTTT
>JBCNJP010008568.1:0-14842 GCA_039602395.1 Deinandra increscens subsp. villosa
TAGAATTAGAGCTCGCATGGCTGGATCAACCTTGAAAAAACTTTAAACTTCAAGATCCACTTGTGAAAGATATAATATACTCCCCCTTTCACCATGCTTGAGTCGTCTCACTCAGATAACCTGCAATTTCAGAAGACAGAAACGCGGCTTTCCTTTTCTTTTCAAAATTAATTTAATCTTGGCACAAAACTTCTCTTCGAGAATCCAAGATATAGTTTTGAAATTTTGATTTCGTATCTTGTATCGATCGGTCGAAAACAAATAAGAAATAAAATCTTTTTGGCTTTTTGAAACTTTATATCAAAACACACCGAAAATCTTTTTGAATTTTCAGATATGAAACATAAATGCAACACAAAAATGAAATACTGAATCACACACTATTTTTGTCTTTTGCGAGAAAGATCACAACTTGGGATCATATTGATCATAACATGCTGAACTACACTTCAATTTCAATTACCTCAGCACATAAGTCATGTCGATTACTGGTATAATTTGTCCATTCTAAACTCAGGCACAATCATACTCATAACATCTGGATATGTTATTGAATTGATTAGATTTGCTTTGACCAGTGTACCCCACACTATCAGACATACTCAGATATGTTTTTGGCTTTTTATATCACACTTTGTGATTTCATTTGTGATTTAAACACATAATGATTGTGTTCATGATTCAGTCAACTGTGTTCCATGCAAAAAGAAATAAGAACGTTAAATCGTCTACCTTAAGGTCGATCTTTCGATACGCAGATAAGGCCTCGGATTTAACAAAATAAGAAAATAAAACAAGTTGAAATTGTATAACTCAACAACAATCAGGTCGGTACTCCCGTACACGCAGAGAAAGTCCGATGAGTTATACGAAACACCAAAGAAAATAAAGCAGAACGTCAAACGAACAACGATCAGGTCGGTCTTTCGACACGCAGAGAAAGTCCGATCGTTTGACAAAATAAAGAAAATCAAACAAGTTTAAATCTTTGCAAAATGAACACATGTATACACAGTGACTTCTCATTTTCTTTTTCATATATCTTTTCTTAGATATCATGAGATATGCATCAAGATGTTGTCCACATGGTCAAGCATTAGTATTTAGTGTTTATCACATCTGAATACTTTCTGATTTAATGCCGAGCCTACCAAGTACATCAAACAATGATCTTATGGCTTTTTCATCTATTTTATCCATGAGTCAGACATGTAAGCCAATGTACCATCATTTCCCAATCATGTCGGATACAATTTCTCCTTTTTCAATGTTTTTGTATTTTTCTGTTTTTCGATGTTTTTGTATTTTTCAATTTCTCCCCCGTAAAATGAAAACTCTATATTTGGATTTTCATTTTAACAAAACAAAACACAACGACACTATTTTTGGCTTTTCGATTTTCTCTCCCTAAACTACATACGAAATGTAAAAGTCTTATACCCCCCCCCCCTGATGAGTCAGCATCCACATGACACATAATCTCTAAAGGAGAGGGAGGTATGTAAATAATTAAGTAAATATTGCGTAAATGAGTGAACGACCACTTAAATGATCAATTAATAATAATAATAATAATGATAATAATAAAAGAAATGTAACCGAATATATGATTGTCAAATTAATTATGTTGTTAACTAAATAATTAGGTGAGTAGTTAACTCAATAATGGAATATTAGACAATACGTTATGACACAAAAGAATAAATAAATGGATGTTTTTATAAAATAATGGCTTATTGGATTTAAATAATCCCAACTATCATCAATTGGCCGATAATAATCCCAACTAAGTAAATGTTTTTTAACGAGCCTAACTTTCACACTATTTTCCTACAACAATGCCAAACTAACGGATGACTAACTCCGTTAGTGTTTTGCTGATGTGGCTATCCAGGTGGTTTTTATTTATTTATTTTTATTTTAATGCCAATTTTAAGCTTATGTGGCAACACGAGGAAAGTGTTTAAGCTTACTTGTTAAAAATAAAAAAGAACGAGGGCCATTTTTGTAAGTTAAAAGAAAACTTTTAACTCTCCCACCCAAGTAGCCACCAACACCACTCCGGCTAGCTCCTCCGGCGACCTCACCTACGACCTCCTCCGGCACCACTACCACCACAGCTCTGGCACCACCACCACCACCTCAAACTCTCGAACTCTCACCATACCGTCCTCGACATGGCGGCTACCATTTCCGTCCAATCAGCCGCAGCGCCGCCGCCAACGACCACCACCACCACCGCCACCTAGATTTGTCCTCTGATTGCCCTATATATTCCCGTCCTACGAAACCCTACAGGTACCACCCAATTCTTCTTCATCATTTCCCCTTCTTTATCATCCTCTCCACAACACCTGTTTCTCCTTCTCCGCCACCGTCCCCGCCGACACTGTCCTTCATCTCTAGCCTCCATATTCCCGTTTACGCCTATTTTGATGGTTTCCGTTTCGGGCGATCTCGTTTGGTGGTTTAGAAAAAGGAATCTACTCCGGCTACAAACTATCGGGCGACCGGAATAGTCACGGCGGAGTGTGAAAGAATCTGTTTCGTGGCCGACGGTGAGGATGGTTATAGCAAGTGACTGGGTGGATGTGGTCTTAAAAATGTTTTTTCTCAAGTTACATAAATGGCCCCTCATTTTTTTCATTTTAACAAATAAGCTTAAACACTCTCTTTATGTTGCCACATAAGCTTAAAAATGCATTAAAATAAAAATAAAAAATAAAAAAGCCACCTGGACAGCCACGTCAGCAAAACACTAACGAAGTTAGTCATCCGTTAGTTTCGGGTTGTTGTAAGAAAAGGTGTGTATTTGTTTTAAAAAGACTGTAAGGTTTTTTTTATAAATATATAAAAAGCTTGAAAATGATAATTTTTATGGTTTATGGAGTTTAGAACACTTTATAAGTATATTTATAATTTTCTAGAGTACTTATATTGTTTTTAAGTGGTTTTATGGAGAAAAATAACAAAAATATGGAGAAACAACAAAAAAAACGGAAAATGCGTCCTGCGGGGTTCGAACCCGGGACCTTGTGGTTACTAATCAGGCGGCGGACCAGCTGGGCTAGAGCCCATTTCGATTTTAAAACCAAACAGGATGTTTAAAAACATTCACCTGTGAGTCATCTTCTTCCCCATTTAACATACCCGAAAACCCTAGATCTTAGGTAACCAAATCGGAGGTCTAATCGTGTTGGAATCCAGAAATTAGCTTAGGGCTTTTACTCAGGGATAAAAACCGAGTCTAATGGTATAAGATTTACCTCGAATCGTTGCCGAAAAAACGAGATTGGAAGGTCATCGGAGTTCGCGACGGCGGCGGCGGCGGAGACGCACGACAGGGACGATTTGCAGTGGATTTCTTGATGATTTAGATGCGCAAATGGTCAGGGAGTGTCGAGGAACCATTTATAGGACCGAATACGCAATGAAAGTGATTTAATTTGGACTTAATTGTCCGAATTGATTCTCGGTTCTTGGTGATTAAAACTCAATCAATTGCCGGTTTCGAGTCGTTAATGATCATTAGATGAACGTTAGGAACGTTTATGGATTAATCACGACGAAAAACGAGTGTTTTAAGTGGTAAATGGTGTTCTCCGGCGAGGGCGGCGGCTGCCGGCGGCGACCCTGCCGGAAAAACGCGAACAGTGACTTGAACTATTTTTTTTTTAAATAAAATATATATATATATATATATATATATATATAAATATATATATATATTATATGTATTGTTACTAAAAGAAAAAAAAACATCCTTTTATTTATATGTTTTAAAGTAAATATGTAAATGAGTTTTATTTGTAAGATCACATTCGTAAAATGATTCTTTTTTTTTTTGTTTTTTTTTTTACATAACATTTAGTAAAAACGAAAGATCATCGAGGTTTTGTTTGAATGACATAAATATGTCGATATTTATAAAAATAACAAGTTTTATTAAACTTAAAAGTTTTATGATTATAAAATCTCAAAGATTAATTCAAAATGAGTAAATGATTCAATTAATTCAAATAAATATTAAAATTGAATTTAGACAATATAATAAATATGTTTCAAACAAGTAATTATTTAACTTAAATGGCTAATTAATTCAAAAATTGAAAGTTAAATTTAAATGAATAATATATAATACATGAATAACAAAATTTAAATTTAAACTCAAGACTTTTAATAATATTAAAATTTCACGATTGTTACATCGAGCTTCATCTGATCGGATCTCGGATTGTTTGTCTAAGCCACGCAAAGATTTAGATACCAAGTTTTCGTCCTTCAGCGCTTCAAGCTGAGCATTACGAATCTATTCTGGTAAACTAGAGTGAATTGTCATCTGCAAAGCACGGACACGCTTCGGCTTCGTTTCTTTTCGGCTTAGGGCATTTGCTACCACATTAGCCTTACCCAGATGTAATTTGATCGCCCACTCATAATCGTTGAACAATTCCACCCATCTGCGCTGCCTCATGTTCAACTCTTTATGGTCAAAGATATGCTAAAGCCTCTTTTGATCGATATAAATCGTACATTGGGTACCGTACAAGTAATACCTCTAGATCTTTAACACAAAACCACTGCTCCCAACTCCAAATCATGAGTTGTATAATTCTTTCGTTATCTCGGAGCTATCTTGATGCATAACGATAATCTTATCACGCTGCATAAGCACACAACCCGTTTCTCGGATAGATGCATTGCAATATACCACAAAATCTTTAATTCCCTTTGGCAATAAAAACACAATGATTAGTATTTTTAAGGAAAAATGGACACTATTAATCCCAACTATTCGATATTGGACAAAAATAATCCTACCTATTTTTTTGGACAATATTAGTCTTATAAATACACCCCATTTTTTCTAATAATATTTTCCGTTAAAAAACTAACCACAATAGTTTGTGATGACGTGGAGGACCAAAACTATCATTATTTTCTATTTAAAAAACTTGGGGGGACCAATGTTGCCATTATGTAAACTTTATTTAAATAAAAAAAAATACCCCCTTCTTCTCCGGCAAAACCCCCCACCGGCGACCCCCGCCTCCACCGTTCCACCTCCGGCATCCCATCTCTGTTCCACCTCCAGAAACACACCACCACCACTCGCCGTCCAAATCGACCTCGAATCCGGAACCGTATTACAATTGTGTTAAAAATAAGTGAAAACTAACATCTTCTTTGTTTAGCAACGACGTTAACGTCTAACGTCGGTTTTTCTATCGTTTCTTGAAACGGAAGCAGTACGCCGTCAATCCCCTGAACAGAAATCCTACCATCCGTATAAATATCCGGTTCGGGTGCCATGGCGTCGTAGATAGGGAGAGCCGGTGGGGATCCGGAAGGAACCGGAATGTCCGGTTTTTTCTTCAAACGGTGGGTCCGGATCCACTTCCGGAGCTCCTTCCGATAACATGGCAGAGATGGAAGTCAGACTCCTCCTCCGCTTGAAATCTTCCTGCACAGATCGAGGCACTAGTAATCTCTTGATCCCGTGGATTAACCCGTCCGGTCGGATGACGTCATCGGATCGGGTCAGTTTTGCTAGACCGCCGACTATTTTCTGGACGGCGAGTGGTGGTGGTGTGTTTCTGTAGGTGGAACGGAGACGGGATGCCAGAGGTGGAATGGTGGAGGCTGGGGTCGCCGGTGGGGGGTTTTGCCGGAGAAGAAGGGGTATTTTTTGTTTTGTTTTTTATTTAAATAAAATTTACATAATGGCAACATTGGTCCCCCAAGTTTTTTAAATAGAAACAAGTTTGAATAATGACAGTTTTGGTCCTCCACGTCATCACAAACTAACGGGGTTAGTTTTTTAACGGAAAAGATTATTAGAAAAAATAGGGTGTATTTATAAGACTAATATTGTCCAAAAAAAATAGGTAGGATTATTTTTGTCCAATATTGAATAGTTGGGATTAATAGTGTTCATTTTTCCTATTTTTTAATAATACCTAAGTAATCAATCAGATTAAAGTCATGAAATGTCTCATATGGTTTAAATCGAACAGTGGAACTGACTAGCTAGATGATTGAACGCCATCATCCTGCTTCAGAAATAAAATAATTAGTAACAATAATAATAATAATAATAATAATAATAATAATAATATGTTTAATAAGTTTAATAATAATAATAATAATAATAATAATAATAATAAATCAACGTAATTAATTAGGTAAAATTCAGGAAATAGTAAACCTAATTTTATTTAGCTTAATAGTATTTTTTATTAAAAAAACATATAACTAATTAATTGATTACCTGATTTGTTTTTTGAACCTACGTCGGGTCAGAAGAAGAATAGTCCCAACCGGAAAGGAAATTCCAATAAATAAGTGGTATCACTTCAAAATGACGAGTGAATGATTTTGGTTTAAAACTCGGAGATTTCATGTGAAGAATGTGTGTAAATTTTGAAATAGCGGGGAATAATCAAAGAAATACAAACGAAAGAACGCGAAAGAATGAATGAAAGAATGAAGTCGCTTGGCAATTAAATAGGGCTACTATACGTGGCGTATAGGGCTATACGCCGCGTATAAGCTGTCTGACACAACATCACCAGTCTGACATGTCATGTCCACTTTCGCCCTAAATGCCCCGTATACAGTATACACGGTGTTTACAGAATAAGACAAAACATACCTACCACTATACGCCTAGTATATATCAATATGTAGCGTATGTGTAACTCAAACATCGAACTGACATAGCAGACTTAGGGAATTCTTTGTTTTATTCTCCTGTACACGACGTATACAATGCGACGTATAGGGATGTAAAAATAGACTTGGATGTATCCCTAGTAACATAAAAATTAGAACTCTATCCATATAATTATTTAGCTAAAATTGTCTTGTTCTTTTCATAAAAATTAGAACTCTATTCAAAAGATACACAAAATACAATAATTTGTTAGGAGTACTTTTTAAGGATGAAATATCTCTATGTGGATATCTATGTTATCCACAAAGATACCTTACCAGAATAATGAGAAAAGAAAAACAAAATCGACTTACATTAATTAATTTGGCGTAACATGACATGTTAGTTAGCTAATGCAATTAAATATAGACTACTTCTCATATTATAAGAACGTTATCTCCTTACGCGTTGCTGCGAGTTTGAATTTATATACCGAACGAAAATCAAAAAATTAAGTGATATAAAACGTAAAAGTCTAAAAGTTTCATGGTGAAGTAGTATAAAACTATAACGAAAGTTAAAAAGTTAAGGGGTATAGAACGTAAAAGTCTAAAAGTCTTGTGGTGCGCGACGTTGAATTTGTATGCTCAACGAAAGTTAAAAAGTTAAGGGGTATAAAACGTAAAAGTCTAGAAGTCTCGTGATGAAAGTATAAAACTATAAAGTATACTAAAAACGAAAGTAGAAAAGTTAAAAGTTTTGTGGTCAAAGTAGAAGATAACAAAACTTAAAACAAAAAAAAAAATTAAGTTAGAGAGTTAAAAAGTTAAGGGGTATAAAACATAAAAGTCTAAAAGTCTTGTAGTAAAAATATAAAATATAAAAGTATACTAAAAACGAAAATAAAAACTTAAAAGTTTCGTGGCCAAAGTAGAAGACAACAAAACTTAAAAAAAAAAAAAACTTCGACAAAGTATAAAACTATGAAAAAAGTAATCGCAATGTCAAAAACTCTAAAAGTATATTAAAAAATGAAATTAGTCGAATAAAAAACGAAAGTTAAAAAGTTAAGAGGTATAAAAGATAAAAGTCTAAAAGTCTCGTGATGAAAGTATAAAAATATAAAAGTATACTAAAAACGAAAGTAGAAAAGTTAAAAGTTTCGTAGCCAAAGTTGAAGACAACAAAACTTAAAACAAAACAAAAAAAAAACTTTAAAAGTTAGAGGGTAGAAAATATAAAAGTATGAAACATATGTGGCCAAACTATGAAAACCTAAAGTTTACTATTTCATTAAAAAACAAATTGTAAAAGTTTAAGGGTAAAAAACATCAAAGCACCAAAGTCACGTGACCAAATTATGGGAAACAAAAAACTCACTATTCACCTATCAACTTTCATTGTTATATATATATAATTATAACTCCTTTATTTAGTAGTTATATTTCAATTTTATATATCATTTTAGTTATTAAAATCAGTTGAACTAGTTAAGTTATACTTATATTTTTTTAACGATAAAGAGAATTGTATAAAAAAAAGATGATTGTTAGAAAAATCTAGGCAAATATCATAGTATAAAAGTTATATGAAAAGAAGTGAAAAAAGTTCAGGTAAGTATTAAAGTATAAAAATTATATGAAAAAAGTGAATTTTAAAACCACTCAATAAAATGTGTAGTTTTTTTTGTTTCTAGTAACAACGAGCAATAAACCCGTCCGCGCGTTACAGCGGAAGAAGTGTAGATGACATTGTCAATGCTAATTTATGACGTCATCCATATAACGGTAAATTACTAATAGATATATGTTAATTGAGAGTTTATGTAGACATTCCTACTAATATGTAAAGTAACTATGACTAACATTTACATTTGTAAAATCATGTAAAGTAATGACGACTAACATGTAAAGTAAGACAATTAAAACATATGTTAAGCAAGGCAACTAAGAACGATAATTTCAAATAATTTATTTTTTTAAAGTTTTTGGTTAATACCACTCGCTGAGCGCGGGGCACCCATTTAAAGTACAACAAACTCACTATGCATTGCCTTTACGTCGTCGTAATTTGTGGACGCTTAAGAAATAAGGCATTATGATCATGCCTTTAAAAAGGTGCTAACCTTTACGTTTTTTAATAATTTTTAAACAAACTTTTTAATAAATCCATTAAAATACTACATAAACTTTATTAATTAAAATTTGTTACTAATAAGATCGCTAATAATTAAAAAAAAATTATTATATTCAACTTCCTCATTGAAAATTCAAAATTTTCTATTAATTAATTAAAATCAAGGTATTTGTTACTCTTGATCCAGAGCTAATTTTATTAAAAATAAAACGTTCTTAGCGTTTTTATAAAAGAAAGTTGTATAATTGTGATTTTTAAATTTTTTAGAGAACGTGTTTTCATTTATTTTTTAGAATACGTTTTTTTCTTATTATAAAAAATATGTTCTAAAAGTATTTATTTTTTCTAAAACACTATTATGGTATTTAAAAGCTGCTTTTCAAAATACTTTTAAAAAAATCAAAAGCCTTTTTATTGCTTTTATAATAAAAGTTATATGGTTTTTTTTTAAAGAACTTTTTAGACCATCAAAGTTTCTATTTTTTGTATAAAAGTTTTTTGATAATATTTTACACTTTATTATTTGTTTTAACGCTATATAATTATTTTATAAACATTAAAATAGAGAAACACTTAAAAATTGGCAGTCATGTTTAATACAATCTAAACTTTTAACTGTCCAAGGTAAGACAAATTAAAAAACAATTTAATCAAGTTTTATACGATTTAGAATGAAATTCACATAAAGTAGAAAATTTTCAGCACAATTTAAAAATAAACTTTGGAACTCAAAATTGACGTGGCACACAACCACACCCACACCTAGAAAAGCAATTAAATGTGGGTCAATCTAATTGGTTATCATGTACTACAGTAAAGTGACTCTATGATTTTGAATTACAATTGTTAATATATATAATCAACCCAACTCTTTTATTAATTTGCTATCAATAAAATGTGTAGTTTTTTGTTTCTAGTAACAATTAACCCAACTCTTTTATTAATTTGCTATACGGTATTCTGTATTTTTTATTATCTTCAAAACCAGTCAAATGTTGGATTAGTGGAGGACTAGTGTCGTAGTCCCCCTTTACAAAAACAAAGGAGATGCTCTGTGTTGCGAGAACTACAGGGGCATTAAGTTGCTAAGCCATACTATGAAACTATGGGAGAGAGTTATCGAGACTAGAATAAGGTGGGAAACCTAGATCACGGTGAACCAATTTGGCTTCATGTCAGAGCGGTCCACTACGGAGGCGATACACATCCTAAGGAAATTGATGGAAAAATATCAAGAGAAGAGGCGTGACCTGCACATGTTGTTCATTGATCTAGAAAATGTGTATGATAGTGTACTGCCACAGCTGATTTGGGATAGCCTTGAGAGTAGAAGGGTCCACGAGAAGTACATAGAATTAATTAGGGATATGTATGCTAGTACAATGACTTATGTTCGTACACCCGTGGGTGACACTGATTCCTTTCATGTGGGGTGGGACTCCACCAAGGGTCCACGTTGAGCCCCTTCCTCTTTGCTACTGTAATGGACGAGGTGTCAAATCCGATCCAGGAGGACGTTCCATGGTGCATGCTTTTCGCCGATGATATTGTGCTTATCGCGGAGAGTAAACAACATTTGAACAAAAAGCTTGAGGAGTGCAGATCTACTTTGGAATCCAAAGGCCTAAGGATTAGTTGTTCTAAGACCGAGTACCTTCATTGTGACTTCAGTGGTGCGAATGACGTTGAGGATATCCATATTACTAGTGAAGGTCAGGCGGTCCCGTCTATTACCAAGTTTAAGTACTTGGGATCGTTTGTAAAAAAATGATGGGGGCTTAGATAGTGATGTAGCCCACAAAATTAGAGCGGGCTGGTGTAGATGGCGTATGGCTATGGGTGTACTGTGCGACCATAGATTTCATGTTAAGCTAAAAGGAGAACTCTATAAGGTTGTTGTAAGACCGACAATGCTTTATGGCTCTGGCTATTGGGCCATCAAGAAGACGCATGCACATAAGCTGGAGGTGGCTGAGATGAGGATGTTGAGGTGAATATGTGGTCACACTTAGTTGGACCAAATTAGGAAGGAGGTCTTTCGGGAAAGATTTGTGGTGATGAATATCTCAGAGAAGATACGAGAGGGAAGAGTAAGATGGTTTGGGCACATGAAGAGGAGGCAGTTGACGAGCCAGTTCATCCGGGTAACTCCATTACGGTCGAGGGCAGGAGAGGGCGAGGTAGACCTAAACTGACGTGGTATGAGCGTTATTAGGCGTGATCTGATAGACTTGAACCTCTCTGAGGATATGATCGATGATAGGATATAGTGTACACGTAGATTAAGGCTAAGGACTTCTAGATGTTTAGTAGGGGTCTCCCGTTTATTATATACATATCTCTATATAGTTTATATTTATTTATATATATCTATCTATTTTTATTATATATATTTTATTTATTTATTCCGTTTTTAGATATTATTATTATATTTGATTTTTATCATTTTTTGATTTATTTATTTATTTATTCATATATATTTTTTTACTTATCTATCTATGTGTTATTATTATTAATTATTATTTTATTTTTCTATTCTTTTTATTATTATTTATAATATAAAAATATCAATTTAAAGTATGTGAGGAAGTTTACTGTATTTCGCTTTCTCCAATTAAGATTTATTTATAAAAAATGATTTTTAAGGGTTTTATAATATTAGTGACATCCCAGGTTCGAGACTCCCTATTATCATTTTTTTCCTTTTTTTTTTGTTTTTTCCTTTTTTGTTTGTTTTTGTTTTTGCCTTTTTTTGTTTTGTTGTCATAGACACATTCTAATGTTACTCATTTCAGCCAAATTTAGTACATGTATTCGTTTCACCCAACTTTAGTACATGTATCCGGTTAGATGAAGATAATAATTATATATATTACACTTCAATGATTTAAAGACACAAGAAATTATACGGAACCTCTATACAAAATTTAAAAAAGGGTAGTTCATCGTAACTTGCAAACTGTATACTTCGTTTCAGCGAATCGGGTTCTGCCACGTGTCTGTTTGGTACACGTGGCGTGATGGTGTTCAATTTTTTTTTTTTACTTTTGCGTTGGTATTTAAAGTTGTATACTTAAGTTTCCTCCTTTGACTTCAAAATATTCATGTGTGCGAGTGGTATGTATTTTCTCTTCTAAGGAGGAGGTATCGGTTTCGATTCCCATTGAATCCGTTCTTTTGTACCTTATTTTGTGTTTTAACTTCTTTGTTTTATTTTATCTTCTTTATTTTTTAGGTTTTATTAACTTTTATATGGTGAATTAATTGGACATCTTTTGTTATCGATTGTTTGTAAAAATGTAAAATGTCACATAACGAAATAACACAAAAAACTAACATAAAAGAAGTGACCCGCCGTAATGCGCGGGTGGGCCTTCTTCTTCTCCTTCTCCTTCTCCTTCTTCTTCTTCTTCTATAATTATTATAATTATTATAATTATTATTATTATTATTTATTTTTTAATCGCACGTGGCCTTCCTCTTTCTTTATGGTGGCCGATGTTGCGGTTACTAGTGGTTCATAATTATTATTATTATTATTTATTATTATTATTATTATTATTATTATTATTATTATTATTTATTGTTTAATCGCACGTGGCCTTCCTTTTCTTTTTCTCTTTCTTTATGGTGGCTGATGTTGCGGTTACTAGTGGTTCAGAGCTGAGGGTCTCTCAAGAAACAACTTCTCTATCTTCTCAGGTAGAGGTATGGTTTGTCTACATCCCACCCTCCCAGACCCTACTAATAGTACCTATGTATTATTGGTGGGACTTTACTAGGTATGTTTGTTGTTGTTGTTATTGTTTTATTATTATATAGAGTTAATTACGGATTGCGTTTCTAAGGTTTGGTGGCTTTTGCTACTAGAGTTTAAAAGTTCAAAAATTTGCATTTCGCACTTCGACGATTTTATTTCTTAGTTATTCGAGTCCTTTTAACTAATGATGTTAAACTTGTATGTTAACTCGGGGTATCTTAGTCAATTTACTCATGAGGGACTAATTACTTAATTTTATATTATGTTTAAAACCACAAAGACTATTTATGTAATTATCTTTCCCCCAAATTCACAATCCCTCTCTCCTCTCCTGCACCACCACCTCCACCCACTGCTCACCCAAGATTGCATTTTTACATTTAGATGAATCTAGAGATGGGTTTGATAGTATTAAGGTTACCAACTAAAGGAGATCGTGATTGGTGTTGAGGGGCAATGAGGTTTGTTGCTTCGGCGTGGACGGCAATGGCTTTGAATGGCTTGTTGGGCGGAGGCGGATTGAAACGGGTTTCTTCTGATTGGTGGGAATTTGGAGATTTTGAGTCTTCTTTAATCCATTAAGAAATGGAATCGGTTGAGAGATTGGTGAAATTGATGGAGGAAAGGTTCATGTTGTTGAGGAAGAAGAAGGGGGTGGAGGTGGGGGGTGTTGTGGTAGCGATCATGTCATGAGTTTTCGAGTGTTGGCTTGATGATCTGACATATTTTGATATTTACTATTTTAAGTTTTAATATGTTATATAATATTACTAAAATAATCCCTACATCTAAATAATTTTATTAATTTACATAAAGATTTTTGGGGTGTAAAATGGCCGATATACCCTTTGGGTTAACAGAAAATTTTAACCCCGTTAGTTAAAAGGACTCAAAAGCTAAGAAATACAAACGTCAGAGCGCGAAATACAAATTTTTAAACTTTTAAACTCAAGTGGCAAAAGTCACCAAAACTCAGAGACACAAACCATAATTAACTCTATTATTTATTTGTGTTTGCTTTTATACTTTAATGTCACTAATAACAACAATAATCGTAATAATTATTGTTGTTGCTACTCTTGTTGTTATTGCAGTTGTTATTTACAAGTTTTACATGAATCCATCTTCACGCCAGAAAAGAAAAAAAAAACTTAACTTGTTTTATGAGATTTTTTCTCTAACACGGTGATAATTAACTTTTTTGCTGGTTTAGTTAATTTTTTAACGAGATGTTTATCCCCCCCCCCCCCTATGCGTTGCCGCGAGATTGAATTTGTATACTGAACAAAAGTAAAAAAAGTTAAGTGATATAAAACATAAAAGTTTTAAAGTCTTGTGGTGAAAGTATAAAAGTATATTAAAAGCGAAAGTAGAAAAGTTAAAAGTTTCGTGCCCAAAGTAGAAGACAAAAAAACTTAAAACAAAAAAAAACTTTAAAAGTTAGAGGTGTTAAAAAATTAAGGAGTATAAAACGTAAAAGTTTAAAAGTCTTGTGATGAAAGTATAAAACTATAAAAATATGCTAAGTTAAGTGGTATAAAACGTAAAAGTTTAAAAGTCTTGTGGTGAAAGTATAAAACTCTAAAAATATACTAAAAACGAAAGTATAAAAGTTAAAAGTTTCGTGGCCAAAGTAAAAGACAATAAAACTTAAAACAAAAAAAAAGTTTAAAAGTTAAAGGGTAAAAAAGTTAAGGGGTTTAAAACGTAAAAGTCAAATCTTGTAGTGAAAGTATAAACTATAAAAATATACTAACGAAAGTAGAATAGTTAAAACTTTTGTGGCCAAAATAGAAGACAACAAAACTTAAAATAAAAAAACTTTGAAAGTTAAACGATACAAAACATAAGAGTATGAAACATATGTGGCCAAACTATGAAAACTAAAAGTTTACTATTTTGTTAATAAGAAACAAAAAACAAATCGTAAAAGTTTAAGGGTAGAAAGCATCAAAGCACCAAAATCACGTGCCAAAGTTTGAAAAACAAAAAGTATACTATTCATTTATGAAATTTGATTGTATAATATAAAACTATAAAAAATATATTAAAAACGAAAGTATAAAAGTTAAGGGGTATAAAACGTAAAACTTTTAAAGTCACGTTCTTAATGTAATAAATTAAAAATTAATAGTGGCCAAAGTATAAAAAAATTACATGGACCAAAAGTGTAAAATGAGAAAATATTGTAGCCAAAGTATAAGAAACTAAAAATTGACATGGACCAAAAGTGTAAAAATGAGAAAATATTATGGCAAAAATAAAAGAAACTAAAAGGTTACTATTAATCA
>JBCNJP010008570.1:0-10140 GCA_039602395.1 Deinandra increscens subsp. villosa
CTTGGATAACCAATCTGGCTTTATATTTATCAATGGTTCCATCCACTTTCATCTTCCTTTTGAAGATCCATTTACTCCCCAAAGGTTTACATCCTAGAGGTAAATCAGTCAACTTCCAAGTTTGATTATGCATTATAGAATCAATTTCATCTTGAATTGCCTCTTTCCAGAAAGATGAATCTCTTGAAGCCATAGCTTCACTAAAGGTTTTTGGATCTTCCTCAACATAATAACAATATTGATATTGAGATTCTATCTCATTTCGAGTTCCTTCAACTAAAAATAATTGAAAATCAGATCCAAAATCCTTAGGTTTACGTACTCGTGAACCTTTCCTTGGTTGAGATGGACCTGGTTCATCATTAGAACCAGTGATAACATTTCTAGTATTGGTACTAGAACTTTGAATCACATCCTTTGGTCTAGGTATAGATGAGAATCTCTCTTCATCAAATATTGCATCTCTAGACTCAATAACAGAATTAACTGACACCGAGTCATTTTGTTCTATTACATAGAACCTGTATGCATAAGAATTTTCAGCATACCCAATAAAGATACAATCAATACCTCGTTCTCCCAAAGTTTTAATTTTGGGATCAGTCAATCGAACAACAGCTCGACAACCCCAAACTTTAAAGTAACTCAAGTTTGGTGTCGAATTATACCAAAGTTCATATGGGGTTCGTTTATTCCTTTTGTTAGGAACTCTGTTTAATAGATAACAGGCCGTCAACATAGCCTCACCCCAAAAACCATCACTCAAACCAGAGTAGGACAACATGGCATTTACCATTTCTTTCAATGTCCTATTTTTCCTTTCTGCCACACCATTTTGTTGTGGTGTATAAGGAGCCGTGACTTGATGTATTATTCCAGTTGATTGAAAATAAACTGGATCATAATACTCTCCACCTCTATCAGTTCTAAGAGTTTTAATCAAATCAGATTTATGCAATTCTACTTGTTCCTTGAAAATTTTAAATTTATCCAAGGCTTCATCTTTAGCATGTAGTAAGTAAACATAACAGAATCTAGATGCATCATCTATAAATGTTACTACATATTTTTTCATTTCAAAAGCAGGAATTAAACTCTGCCCCTTGGACCCCGCCAGGGGCGGCCCGTGCCCCTCTGGACACCTGCTGATCGGGGGCTGCCGCCCCCGAACCCCCGCTAACTCCATCGATACGAGTGTGCACTACCCCGCACCACCGAACCCGATCAATATAAGCTAGAGGACAAATCGATCCATAGTTAACCCAATTACACTAAAATACTAACACTAGCTTCCCGAATAGGGCAAAATTCATTGTTTATGATCCTGATATCCTTACGGACTTGTTTAACCCTTAACAACATTGTTTATTCTTAACAACCTTGGTAGGTTTACTTTTAGGCCTAGATCATGGTAATCTAGACTCTAAGACAATGATCCAACATATTCTCAGCTCAACTGATCATACTCTCTTGTAACATAAATAGGAATCTTAGTAGATCCTGTTCGGGTAAGACACCCATTGACACACACTGAGAGTACCTTTATCGTAGTGCGTTAGTAAAGAACGCTGTTTAGCCTCGTATAGGGCAACATTGTATAAAATCGGATGATTTCTCATGGGATGCTTGTGACTGCGTCTGTTACCCTAAAATGTTGACACTCTTTTCCTTGGTCAATTAAGACCCCGCATTTTAAACCGCATAGTTGTTGTATGATAATTCAACGTGAATGTGACTTTAGTAACATAAATGAAATCAGGCATGTGATGACTAAGAATAATATGATATTCTCTCAGTATGTATAAACATATGTGTATATAACGGATTCGTGATCGAGTCAGACAATAACTACTCTATATCTTTAAGTTAAGTTGGGGGCATTGTAGCATGCCCTGCCCATACTCCTATCGAACCACTTGCTTACCAAATTGCACCTACGATAAACTCTGAGTTAGATCAGCTGTTATTCTCAGAACTTGTCCCCTTGGCAAATCCCAGTCAGTTACCTTTGATTTAATGACCACATTTTTGATACTTACCCCTCGGAAACCACATACTACCCCATCGAACCTGGTAGCCAAAGTAAGAGGAACCAGCGTGACCATACAAGGTAAATTACCGTTACGGGTGCACACGTAAATGTAATTCACAGTGTATGGAAGCCCTGGGGAAATCCTACTCGGCAAACCATCAGTTATGAGGAATACGACCTTTCATTTCAAAACTCTCGTGACCTCAAATTTTCAAGCTTATGGTCTCTCAACTATATTCATTTGCGCTATCACACCTATTCTCATTTCTCCTATATATGATTTCCAGCCTATCAAAATCCTTTAAAAATGCTTGCGCGAATGATAACCCCAGTAAGACATACTATCACTCACACCATCCGATGATAAGATCTCCATCGCTGCGAGCGAGCCGTGGTTAAACTCTTCACTGATTCTAATCTATCCGCGATGCTAACTCTACCCCTACGACGTTAACTACTATAACCCTCCTTCAAGCTCTCTCAATTGTACAACAACTCCATAAACTCTAATCTGATGGAAACCCGGACCTCATCGATGGACAATTACACCTCAACCATTGGAACCAACCTTTCGGCAGGAAAATCTTGTGAAGTTCTCCCCTCTTGACTAGTAATCTCGTCACGATTTTAAGCACTTTATACCTCACTACAAATACAGTTTCACCCAACAGAGCGATGATTGGTTACTTCTCGAACCCGTACGATCTGCTTTATCTTCAAACACACGATTCGTCTGTGAACTTGACTCCCAAGGAACCCTCTACTCTTATATTCTTGTGTGACTTGGAAGGTCTTCAAGCCTTGAGCCATCACGGCTAGTTAACCTCATCAATGACATTTCCATGCACTTCCTCGTCAGAAGCTCCCGTACGACAAACAGTGATAACCAGCAATAGGCAGCGGTACGCTAGGAAAGTTCCACAACATCATACGTTGCTACCCATTGCCCTCATTCCTTCTCTTCTAGAAAAACTTTTATTGGTAACCCTCTGCTTCATAACTAGTCGAATGATTGACCCGAACTTTTGAGACACGCGTAAGGAAGTAAAATTGACTCCAGATTTGACGAAGACACGTTCGAATTTATCGTATATGCGGCTTTTTCGATACGCAGTAGACCCCGCGAAACCTTAGCTACAACTCGTATTTACATTCATTGAAAGTCAGCTAGTATTTTGAAGTCGTCAGCACTTGGTATTTCGGAAACCTACTCTTACTACACGTTTGCACTTCTACTTAATCTTGAGGGCCGATATAAGCTAGTGTTCGATTCTTCTGTATGGTGCCACCGTCGACACAATCGCATTGATATCGGTCAACCCAAATCGTTTTTCTCCAGACTCGTCACAATGGTACTGGATCGACCAGTTGCAACTACCCTACACTAAATGCCTCGCTCTTCATCCTAAATCTGTATTCCCCTACTTGATATCATTCATGCTTCTACAAAGAAACTTTCGGTCATTAGAATGTTACCCTTATTTTGGATCTTTACCGGAGGGTAATATTCGTAACGATATATCCCATGTTGGCGAACCTCATTTTAAACCTAAACGTGAAAGACTACCTTCTCTTTTGAATCCTCTTCAGAAACTCAAAATTGTATTCGCGTTGCGCCCGCTAAACTCTTGATAATCCGCACCATAGACGAAGACCCCACCTACCGAAAACCTTTTTGTTGCAAAAATTCAAAATTTTCACATGATTGCATGGTTTCAAATCTTTCTCTCCCATTCAAAGCCAAAAGCACCAGGGAACGACATAAGAAACCTTATTTTCAAGATATGTCAAATAGCCAGAAATGGCAAGGAAACTGGTACACCCGCAACGTGCTGGTAGTGTGGTGGGTTAGCTGCGGTACACCCTATACATAAGCACTATCGGCATGTGGAAGGTGGGATCAGTGCTGAACCACAGATTTGCCTTGAAATCATAAACAAAAACCTTATTTTTAGAAACTTCATTTAAGGGGACACTGCCCACAATAAAGCAAAATTTATGTTACTTCCGTTGAAATTTCGCACGACCCTCATACATATTTTTTTCACTAGAAGGGACATGCACAGTTTAATCAAATAAAACTTATTGTTTTCCAACCCTCTAGATTGAGGGGAACAATCCTGATATAAATTTCCTACTAAGGGTCAAATATAGATTACGACCCAGATGAACAACAACGTTTTAACAACTCAAGTTTTGTATTATAAAAGACAAATCACATGTTCCTTGGAGCAATCCCGTGACTTTCCCAGGACCCTTATCAACGTTTACTCGACCCAGATCCATACTCGTCCTGGTTCACCATGGAAATTAATGAAATATTTCATTTGGTCCTCTAGTTGTTACATTTCTGACATCCCACGACTTGTTAACCTCGCGTACACCTAAAATTGTCACCGCTTTGGTAAAGCAGAGCACTTCCTTATGAGATATACCGCGCTTACTCGCTATGCTATTGGTACTACAATACCTTGTAGCGTCATCTGCCTATACCTTTTCTGCGAACTGTAAGAACCACCCGATCTTAGCCAAATTCAAGGATGCATAACCACCCTCCAGATACGTTAACATTCGAACCTTTTTAGCAGCACTTCTTGCCTCTACCGTGTCATTTGACACAATACTTTCTGTTATCTTATTGGATACCATAGCTGAAGACTACTCGGACATATGGTCACTTCGTCATATTAAATACTTCGATTTCGGATATGGTGTCATCGTGACACTCGTTAAACCTAACCATGCGATGCAATTCAACTCACTCACGAAAATGTTCATCATAGGAAATCACTCTCTGTACGCCCATGCGAAATGTTCATTCGATGCTTTTAATCATATACCGTCCATCACGCCCCTTGGAACAGAGAACTCGGATTCTCTAATAATAACACTATCAGGGCAAATTCCGTGAAACAGTCAGCACTTGATGTGACAACCGGGGGTTTCCGTATTTTCAGTCCCCTTTCATACCATCGGATTGACCTGAACACCTCGAGCACTAGGCAATTTTCGGGACGAAAATTCTTTCAACTGCTGGGGATGATGTGGCGACTGCCAAATTCCGTTAGTTCCGTTAGCTAACACCGTTAACTATTCCGTTAGCTCCGTTAGCAAACACCGTTAACTATTCCGTTAGCTTCGTTAGCAAACCCGTAACCCGTTACTTAAACGTTTATATAAAAATATATTACTAATTAAATTAGTAATTTAATTCATGACTTTTTGTGATTCTTGAAAAATTGCACTTTGTAAGAAAACGGGTTACGTACGCGATTTAAGTTTTATGTGCGTACACGGTAACGAGACTTTTTCCGACTAATATTTCATGTTAAATAAGTTTTTAAACACTTGGAAATATTTCTAGTATTTTAATTTCTAAGTTTTGGGTTTAAACCTCACTTATTACTTGTTTTGGAGCATTTACACTAGTTTGGGACTTGAGGGGCCATTTATGTAATTCTTCAAACTTAAAAATGCAGCCCTAAACTCCCTCCCCTCCCCCCTTTCACGATCATTCTCCCCATCTCTCTCTCAACTCACGGTTCAAACACTCCCACACACATACCTTCAAATTTCTTCAATTTCTTCAAGTTCAAGCAAGATTCAAGGGTTTTTAAGCTTCCTCAAGCATCAAGAAGTTAGGGGAAAGCCTTGGTTTCACTTCCTTCTCCAAAAATCTGCCATCTCTTTCTAGTTGTAAGCCCTAGAAATCACTTTCCTTGAAATTGGTTGAAAGCATGTAGTAATCTTGTGTTTATGTGTTATTTGGTGTGTGAAATCACTCTTGAATCATGTTTTATGTTAAGGCAAGTAAGTTTATGAGTTTGGACAGATTTGAGATGCTATCATGGCTGTGATTTTCATGTGGTTAGATGATTAGATGTGTTCTTGAAGAATTTGGGTATATAGGTACTTGAAATGGAAGAATATGTGCTTATAATGCTAGCCTTATGTTTAAATTTTGCTATGTTATTGGTATGACCTTGTTCACTACAGAAATTACATGTTGAAATGGTTATAATTGTGTTAGTAGGTGTTGTATGACCAAATTGTTGCTCAAGTTTGAAAACCGAAATTTTTGCAAAGTATAAAAATTGGACAGATTCGGCCAGATTTTTAGGCCATTTTGCAGAGGTCATAACTTGCTCAATTTTTATCGAAATCAGTTGATTCTTTTTCCCTAGTAAATTATTATGTCTTAGATTTGATTGGGCTACTCGTACGCGTTCAAAAACCTCCGTTTGGTCATCCAAAACACTGCTGCAAGTTAGATGCGCAGAGCTGTATTTTTCTGTGAAAAGTAGACATTGCTTTTTGGTTGAGCATGATAACCTTGTTTTAATGAGGGGTTTGTTAAATGAAAATGAGGCTTATATATTAAAGAGTAAATTACGCAGAAGGTCCTTTATGTTTTGCCTCGATTTCGAATTAGGTCCTTTAAGTAAAGTTGTTACACCCAGCATCCTTTATGTTTTAAACTTATTTCATAGAAGATCCTTTATCACTAACAGTGTTAAAACTCATCGTTAAGTCATGGACACTTTAGTCATTTTATAAAGTCTTTAATAAAAAATTAAAATAAAAATTTGTTAAACCAAACTTCAATCCCTCCGCCTAAACTCCGGTGACATTAAAGGTCCTGTGACATTAAAAAACTCTCCACCCAAAAAAGCTTCCTGTGACATTAAAAAGCTCAGTTCCTCTACGGACCAACATCTCTACGCCTAAAAAAAAGCTCTGGTCACCCTTGGTCAAATCCTCTATAAAGCCCTAACAATAAAATCGATTGCGTCCCGATGACCGAAGGCTGGAAGTCGATTGCAGCCAGAAACTGACTAAAGATGTTACTCAGATTTGAATCCTCATCGCAACATCGTTCGTTCCCAAAACCATAATCACGAGTTTTCGAAAAGAAAATCTATTAGACTTTGAAGAGAAGATCGCTCAGTTCAGCCGGATTGTCGACACGCAAACAGATCTCTGTTTGGAGATGCTTGCACTTCGGTCTGTTGAGCTTGAATTTTCCGAGTAATCCCGCAATCTCTCCAACAATTCGTTACACAAAATGAAGTTCATACAATCTCCCCAACAATCCCATCACTCCTTTCCCTTTCTCCATCTATTAAAACAAAAATCAAACATGAAAACTCTAACAAAGTTCTTCCGGCGACTTGATGTCTGATATGAAGGTTGTGGTTCAATCTCTGTTTGATCTGCCGACGGAGATCAAGTGGCGGAATGTTGACGTCATTACCGGTAGCGTCAAAACATAAGAACCTAGAACTCGAGATCGATGTGATCTTCTGATGCGCAAGAAAGGAGGAGAAATAGAACGTCTTGAGCCTAGAAGGAGAAGAACGAATATGATATAGATTCTGATATAGGTTTTTAATAGTTTTTTTCTTTTTGATTTTAATGTTTTATTTTAAAGATTTATATAAAATGACTAAAGTGTCCTTGACTTAACGATGGTTTTTAACACCGTTAGTGATAAAGGACTTTTTATGAAACAAGTTTAAAACATAAAGGATGCTAGGTGTAACAACTTTACTTAAAGGACTTAATTCGAAATTGAGATAAAACATAAAGGACCTTCTATGTAATTTACTCTATATTAAAAGTAAGATCTGGAAGGTTTCATGTTTAAACTCTAAGTTTTGAATGAGTTATGCAAATTTTAAACCTACTTTGACTATTTTGCAAAAAGCTAAAATTTCCAACTTCCGACACGCATAACTTTGTCAATACTTATCCTATTAAGTTGATTCTTTTTGCAACATTCCCTAAATGTTGAGTAGTTAGTTCCTTCAAAGTTTTAGGAGTTAACTCCAAGAAATGAGCAATTTAGCTATGTCACCAAATGGTGTGTTAATGTTTGACAAATGTGATTTTTAGCCAACTTTGTACGCGCATAACTTCCCCAATTCTTAACATTTTTAGCTGATTCTTTTTGCAACATGTTCTAAATATTGGGAAGTATATGTCGGTAAAATTTTAGAACCTAACTCCAAATATGGAGCAAATTAGGCGTATTCCCAAACGGTGTGTTAGTGACAATAATGTTGATTTTTGCAAACTTCCGACGTGCATAACTTTCTCATTTCTTAACCTTCTGGGTTGATTCTTTTTGCAAAAAGTCCTAAATGATATGTAGTATATGCCTGTAAAATTTAAGGAGTTAATTCCAAGTATTGTGCATTTTAGCTATGTCATTAGTTAGGTGCTTAAAGTTTGACTTTCTGGGTCAACTTTGACTTAAGTTGCAATTTCTTGTTTTTCTCCCAAATTGGGACTTGTATGTGCATTGTGTGGATTGTATGATTGTATGAAACATGTTTAGGTGTTTATGTGCTATTTTCGTCCTAGCGACACCTACTAATTTGATTAGGCCATATTTTACCCGAATAGGTTAATTTTGACCAACCGGTGGAACCAAGTGCTGAGTACCAGTGCAGCCTAAGGTGAGTTTCACTTACTATTATTGTTATATCCGGTTTAGGATGATAACGCACAAATAGTTGCATCCGGTGGAGGATGGCAACCCAACGGTAAAGGTATTTTTTTACTTGAGTAACTTTCCGACAAAATATCACATGTTGCACTGAATTGCTTTTAATACAAAAGTCCTTACTTTCAGGCCGTTAATATACAGTAGCGAGGTAATATTGAGTAGTACTACTGGGGATTGACACCCCCGCTCAGCGGTGCACGGGATGCACCCTCCCGACTGGCGGTCGGACTGAGAACAATGTTAGCCTACCCACCGTGATCCGGATAGACACGGGAAGACAAGGTTCATAGGTACCCCCTATCAAAACATTGTCAGCTTCGGTTACGAACAATTCAGGTGGACATAACTATAGGCTAGCTACCTACGATATGGAATTTTACTGGTCTTATGAATATTGATTGTGTTTTACCTTTCTTTATTCATATACATTAGGTCTACATGTGACGTGTAGACCGCTTTAGTGAACTCACCAGCCTTGACTAACACTTGATTGTTGAATGCTTTTCAGGTTGCTTGGAGGATCATGGATGGCACGGGCGTTGGCAATACTTACCTTTTGTAAAACCCTTTTGGAAATTGTATTTCAGATACTTAGTAATCACTTTTACTAAACAACAACCTTGTAAACTTTTAATGCTTCCGCTAATTTTGTTAAATGTAAATTCTGATTTATTAAATGTAATTCTTGACTGGTTTACCCTTTAACTATGGCTTGGTTGTAACTAAAGACTTGGATCCTGGTCTGGATCACACCCCACACGTTTGTACTCCATTAGTGGAAATTGGGGGTGTGACATTGACGTTATCCATCTCGAGAGTAACCGGTACAAAGTTTTTGATGTTTGTAACGGTCACCGCGGGGTGGAGTTGGGAGGAGGAGGAAGAGGCAGAAGCTTTGTCGGTCATGATGAGTTGTGGTGGTGGTAAAAAAGGGAACGACAGAAAGGTAGGAGAAGAGTAGGAGAAACGATGGTGGGCGGCTAGGTTTTTTCTAGTCTCAATGATACCATTTAAAATGAATTGCCTTGTCTGTCTTCATTCCTTTACTAACGTACATATAGAGAACCGAGTACAAGAGGGCTTTGCCTATCTTTGGTAATTGACAACTAGTGACAACTATAATACACAAGGCTACATTAAATGACAATTATGGTAAATGATCCGCTAATAGTAAAACTAAAAATTTGATTCAATAATTTACACATCTGATCGAACCATGGTTTGCTCTTGTGTTTAACCTTGAGTCTTCTGAATTTACACGTTTCCTAACCTTGATAAGAACATTGGTGCGCGATTCCACGGTTAAATTGTGGATCGCTCTCCGTCCTATCGTCATCCATTTTGTTGCATTGACGCTATAGTCAGTGGCGGATTCAGGATTTTTTTTCTAATGGGTTCTCTTCTTTTATGGTAGTTGGAATTCTGAAATCTAAATGTAAAAAAATTCGGTTTAGTCTATTCGGGTCGAATAAAGTAATGTTTATATGCACGATTAGATAAGTTAGAAAAGTTTTTTTTTGTGACTTTGCACATTTCAAATCCTGTATAAATAAACAATGATTCTCAAAATCTACAATAGTTATATGCAGCTCAGTTG
>JBCNJP010008572.1:0-23836 GCA_039602395.1 Deinandra increscens subsp. villosa
TATGATGCACATGAGGGAGTTGGGTCTGGCTGAAGACCTGAAACTTAGCGCTTACTGGAAGGCAACCTAGTGGTAAGTTTGTGTTTTTATTTATTTATTTATTTTTTTTATGTGTTTTGGGTTTTTCAGGAGTCGGACTTGTTTTTGGAGATGCGAATTAAGCAAAATTGGATGTTCCAGGTATGTACTTAAGACTAAAATTCAGATGTTTTGGCAGGATACAGAAAAATTTCTAAGTGTCTAAAAATTTTAAAACTTTCTGTCGAAAAGAGGGCAGGGCGGTACACCCAAGTTCTTCAATGTCCTGGGCGGTACGCCCAGGAGTGGCTGCCTGAAATTTTTGTTTTTTTTCTTATCTCCAATCACCGGTACGTTTCCTATTCCCGTTTCTTTTTTTATTTATTATTTATTTCTTATTTATTTTTGTTGTTTCTTTGTTCACATTGAGGGCAATGTTGAACTCAGTTGTGGGGAGGGGAATAACGTTTTTCGTTTGTGTTTATTTTTTGTGTGTCAGAAAAAAAAACTCTAAAAAAAATTAAAAAACATAAAAATCCAAAAAGATTTTTCATTTGTGAGTCATTTTTTAGTTTTAAGTGTTTGAGTCAAATCTGTCTTGGGATAAATTGCCGGTACATGGAAAATGATAATACAATTGGGAGTCAATTTTCAAAAGTAAATTAAAATATAAATAAAGAAAGGGAAAAGTGGTAGAAAAGGAGAGAATGAAAAATATATCTAATTTGTGATGTGTCGGTAGGCCCAGCTGACTTAGTAAAGCTTAAACTGCCCATTGTGTTTATTTGTGTATGAATATGTAATTAAATTAGTCTGCTAGTGGGTTCCCATTCTAGGAGTTAGAGTGAGGTTGAAACTGACGATTAGGAGGAAAGAGACCTTTTTGAATTAGAGACTTATATATCCTCAGAATAACTGGCACGTTATGAACTTTTTTGCGAAAGCAAATCCGAGAAATAACGGCGCCCCATCTTTCCATATTTGAGCATATTAGGTAATAAATTGGTTAATAATTTTAGAGTGGATGGACAAAATACTCACGTACGAACTAAGGATAGTATCCCGTGATGAGTGCCTCTGATGATGCCCTGGATCTCGCGGGCAAAATACTTATATATGATTTGGGGATAGCATCTTGCGAAAAGTACCTCTGATGATGTCCGTTGGTAATCATAGTTAAATTTAACCAATTATTAAAAAAAGAGAGAAAATGAAAAAGAAAAAAAATATAGAAAAAATAGTAGAGGAATAAATGCTCAACAACTTTCATCCATTAAAATCCACCATTCTTGGGATATATGAGTATCTGGTTTAAGGAGGGTGGGGAAAATTTAAATATTTCATCTTTATTACCCTTTGCTTTGACCGAATTTGAGTCGGGAGTAGAGTGTGCTAGAATTTTCTGAATGTGGGACACATAGGTAGGGTGATACAACTGATTGGTAATTATATAAACACTTTGGGGGCTCAAAGGTCAGCGGTTGGGTTTAGTCGGACCGAAATATCGGCAATTGCAATTAGCATATGTGATTACATTTTGGAATGTGGAATGTCAATGGTTGATAAATTAGATTGCTTAATGATTTTGAGGTTGATTTTTTCCAATTATGATTCCATGGCAGTTTTTTCGAGACGGAAAAAGATAAGTGTGGGGATGTGATGAGAGGTTAAAATGTACACTTTATTTTATACTAATCAGTCTCCATACATACCAAATTGAGTATAAAATATATTATTTTGCTTGGTTATTGTGACTAGTGTGTTGAGAAAAGAATTGAGATTAAAAGAATGAATTACGTTGAGTATGAATTTAACAGTTAAAAGTCGTATGTATCATGATTGTTTTATAAATATTAGTTTTAATTAGTAAAGCAAGAATAGATGAACAATGAAATGCATATGCTAAATGTTATTAAATTGATTTTGTAGGAGAAACATAAGTGACAGAAGTAATGCTCACATGAGATGGAGAAAATTAAAGAGATTTGAGGTCATGTGCATTCAAGGAAAAAGAGGTAGCTGATCACGTGACATTGAAATTAATTCTCTCAAGTGTGAACACGAGGAACAACTGTGAGCATAAATTGGAATTTGTTGAATAACAATAACCCATTAGCAAGTCATCTAAATATGTATAGAGAGAAGAACATATGAAGTTGAAGAGAAAGAGAGAATAGAGATTAGATAGAACTCATATTATTCATATGTATTGATCTTCATTACATCATATAGCCACTATTTATAAGGCTCATGTATTAATACAACATAATGATAAAAGGGAGTTAGATATATGGATAGTCACTTAGTCACTTAATAATGATTCATAATACTCCCCCTTGACTATCCATAGAATGAAATAATATATTGTTCTTCCAATACGCTTGGGGATGCTGCCTCATTAAAAACCTTGCTAGGAAAACCCAGTGGGACAAAACCATACCTAGGGAAAAAGAGTGCAGCGCGTATTGTCTCCCCCTCATTTTGACATGTATGATTTATGTGAATAACATCGATCTTCTTGAGCTCTTGAGGTGCAGTTCCTTAAGTTGTGTGCTCGGTACTTTTATAGTGGTTGATTTGTTTCTTAATCCTTTGATGTGCAACTCCTTAAGCGGCCAATGTTATATGATCTTCATGTAAACTCCCAAACTTGAGCAATATGTTTTCAAAGCAAACCCAATAGCTGATTGGAGTAGGAAGCGACATTTCCAACGGTAGAGGACACCATTTCTTAACTCTGGTTATCGTTCTTCTTAATAAAGTTCCACCACATGTTCACTGCCTCATGCGTAATAGATAAATACCACAAGATCCAAAATAGTGTTGTATAACATTACCTGCATCTAAATGCCTAACAAAACTTGTTTCGGTAGGTTAGTAAAATATAAACATATACCTTTATACCTGCAAAATATTTTTAACACATTCCAACATTTAATTATTGGACAAAGGCAATATCATGCAAATAAATTTAAGCAAACGATATGGTAATGCAACGAGTGCACATAGTTGTACTATTTTCATATCCATATTTTTCCATTCTCTAAGAAATATTGACCATTACACGATACTTATATCTTTGTATCTCGAGATAATCATGTGTTGATATGAAACTTAACAAAACTAGTTTTAGTCCATACATGGAACATGATAAAATTTCATAATAAATTCTCTATGCTTTATACAAATGCTTAACACATTAGAATCCATTAACAATCCATTATTGATTGATTTCTTTCCATCTTGACTGATTATACATACGCATTCACTCATGAGGAGTTTGGATACATAAACTTAATCTTTTAACAAATCAATTTAAAACTGATAACATATCACCATTCTTATTCATGGTTTATTGACATATCATGTCATCATCAGATGTTTATCGGTGCACAAGGATTATTACTTTAAGATATTATAAATACCTTCAAGTATCCAACTTTCTCGGGGGTTTATATAGACCTTTTTAAGTATTCAATGTATACACATAATAGTAACGTATTTGGATCCGAATGTTCATACAACAATCATAACGTTCTCGAGAACTTACTCTATATTATTATGGCACTTTAAACCCTACAAAAATTTCATGTATCATCATCTAGTGAGCCATATACCTAGGATATCATAATATTCATAAGACGCATGTCAATTCTCTATTGTATTACCAGACTAACGAACTGTTGGAATCTCATTGCATCCACCACCGGAAATATGTCTCCTCATAAACTTAGGTCTTTACGAAAATCCTTGTGCCACAAATTTTCTTTGTATTGCTTAATTTTTCCGAATCATGCTTTTGTATAATAGACCTGTTTAAGTGTTTATATCCAACATATTATAGAATTTCACTTTGCCTGGATTGCGTCTTTCTATTTTTGCCAATCATTTCGTCTTTTCATCACAGTCAAATCTTACTTCTTGATCCTTATCATTTATTATTTCTAGCGCTTATTATCTTCAAAATATTATCGACGTCGATTTTATTTCGATTCCATATACGTTTAGACATGATATATTTTATCGAGATCTCTTCATCACTTTTCAGGTACCTGAGGTTCTTCTTGAACCATCATGTCTAATGTCTCTTTAAAAGACTTTTCTACTAGTACCTCGACTTGACCATCTTCATTAGTTGCTCCATTTTTCAAGGATATTTTATTATTGGAATCGACTAGTCTACCACGATTCAAACGTGCCATAGACTCATTATCAATATTAATTTGTCCTTCTAGGACACCAATCTTAATTGGAGCATTAGCAGCTGGTATATCTGACTTAGTCACGTTTTTAAGGTCAGTGAATGTGTCTGGTAATTGATACGTTAATCTTTATAAATGAATTATCATTTGAAATCTAGATTACGATGTTTAGTTCAAGGATCAAGATCATACAACGATAATTCATTCTAGCTTATTTTATTTCCCAACTGCTTTATATCTCCCCGTAATGTTGGGAAAATTTGTTTCATGAAAACATATATCTAAGTCGTAAAATAAATCTATCACTTACTAATAGTGATTCATACCCAACATTTGTTCCTAACCTCATTTGAGGTCCCATCTTTGTGCATCGTGGTGGTGCAATTTCAATATATATCACACAACAAAAAAAAATAAGATGGGAAATATTGTTACTGACCATAAACTACTATAACGGGGAGGAAGTATTATGACTTATTGGTCTGATGTGAATTAATGTGATTTCACATAAAATCACATGCACTTTACATACAAATATAAACTTTTGCTCTCGTGATTATTGGCTTTGCAATCAATCGTAGAGGTTTGGTAACCGTCCACAACAAAAGCAATTCGTGTACGAACTTAAACCAACATGAAGTTCAACACTTATTCCAATAATCATTTTAAACTGGGGATTATATTCACCATTAATATTACCAAAATAAATATGATAATTTGGAAGAATGTGCTTGCTATCCCATTAGCTAAGCCATAATTCATACAACCTTCAAGTTGCGAATTTGATAACCATTTAGACGATGCATCGATTTAAAAATACTAAATGGTACATAACTTAGGATCATTATATCCTTTATCACTTCCAAAGCACTTATGGGTTCACACTCATTTTAATCGGTAAATAATTTCCTTAAGAGCAAATATTACATGTTCGTATCAATTAGAAGAATCTTCTACCATTCGATATGTTTCACATCATCATTGGCTCGGTGTGGTCTAACCGGTCATGCCAATAAAATAATCATGATCTATAAACTTTCAGTTTATGATCGTATATGCTTTAGTCGCACCCATGCTTATTTAATAAGCGATTAAAATACAAGAGAATGATGTATCCATTCAAACATTTGTGTAATGTCACACTTTATTTTCATATGATCATTCTCTTCTTTCGCCACTGTGGTGGTCGATCACATTTTCGTCATGAATATCATTACAATCTCTTCATTTACATTTATGATCATCATCATTAAATTGATGGACATAAATTCGCATTCACTTCAGGGAATGGAATCAAACCAAACATGTTTCATGATTTTCTCAACATATGGATATAAAATCATTTCATACTATTGCTACTTCACGAGCATTCTAAATGTATGAAAATCATTTTGTCTGGTTTTTCCTCATAATAATATCAATTGAGAAGTATTTATACGTATGAATCATTCAAGACTTACTGGCCTTCTATCTTATGGCCTTATATAGATTGGTTATGATATTTAAGGAGCATAAAACTTTAAGTATCATTTTTTTTATGAGAGCGAAAATAAACCACAAATGGGTATTTTATTTGATTTATTCTACTACCTATTACATGAATAATTTAAAGCATCCAGAGGACATGTTATTATGTCAAAACATGTAATTTTCAAATTTGTAACATATCGTTTTATAAAACATGTTTATACTCTTTAGAGAGATTATAAAACCCAACTTGTCCTTTAATCATTTTATCGAGGGTTAAAAATGAGGTGCACAATAAATCAAATTGTACGCTACATGATGTTATCACATGTCTTTGTATAAACTTGAGTTATAGTAAAATTATATGATTTGAGATGCTCAAGTCTTATCACTTGACTATTACATAACTTCCACCAAAATAACAAAAAGTTATGGAATCACAAATTTATATCAAGTGTTTTGCAATATGTGAGTAATAATATACTATAGCTTTAGTAAATGATAGCATTTAGAATAACATCATGAGGATGTTGTATTTTAATCTAAACACAATGATAATCTCTTTATTTGTACCACAACCAAAACTTTTTACTGTAGTCATTACATGAGAAGACCATAACCATGACTTTCACTTTGGTCATTATGTCATTATATGTTGTCTCATGCCCACATTCTTTCTGGGAATGGGGTTCTACCAACGAGATGAGTCTCATTATTTTTTTTATTAGGAGCTCATTATTTACGTCATCTCCTTACCAATAATGTTTTCACAACATAGAACTAGTTGTGAGGGTGATTCATCACCGAGTTATATCCACGCATAGACTTGTAGTATTGTAATAATGAATCCACTCATAACGAGCTTTGGTATTATTACCTTTCTGTAGTGGTCATACATCTTTATCAATTTGTTTAAATGACAAGTGTGGATAATTTTAAGGTATTCAATTTTCAAAGCCTTTGCATTTCTAAGCTTTTTCTCTCAATGCATTCGTATAAAACATGCAATGTAATATCCTCAACACATGTCATTGTAATAGTTATAAATTTATAATAAAACCACTAGTTATCATATCTATAATATGATTTTACACCCATTAAAAGTTGCATATTTATAACAAAGGGTGACACTTTCAATAATAATGAATATGAAACTAACTATATAACTTTAGATCATTATTCATATTGTTGTAAGCTTCTTTATAAATTTAGTATTTATAAAACATAAAACTCTTATAAATTATTGTTGGTTAATATCAAGTATCAAACTAATTTGATAATAAAACATCATTAAATAATTTAATGAAGAAATATGAATGGTTTTTCTATTCATTTGCCTACCAATTATGAATAATAACATTCTCATTAGATGCAATTAAATGACTATAAAAATGGTTATCAAGAAATGAATTATTTATAATATTAGTTATTTTAAATTGCTAGTATGTATATAACACATTCATGTATTTTTTATGAGAATTGCATCATAACAATTAAAATGATCATAAAGAAAATCACTTTCACAACTTCTTTTCTTTTAATAATATGAAGAACATGTTTTTTTTTAATATAAACCATGAATATAGTTTGCAAATAAAGTATAATAACGATTTATACTAAACCAATTGAAATTAGTTTGATGAATAATCCATAATTGTATTGAACCAATACATATAAATCTCGATTTAACCCAAAATTGTATAGATTACAATATGGATCATTTAAGAGATTAGAGATAGTGGAAAACAAAGTTAACTAACCAATATTGACATACCTTATGATGATCATACTCTAAAAGCAATTCGTGCTGATAACGTGTTGAATAACAACAACCCATTAGCAAGTCATCTAAATATGTATAGAGAGAAGAACATATGAAGTTGAAGAGAAAGAGAGAATAGAGATTAGATAGAACTCATATTATTCATATGTATTGATCTTCATTACATCATATAGCCACTATTTATAGGGCTCATGTATTAATACAACATAATGATAAAAGTGAGTTAGGTATATGGATAGTCACTTAGTCACTTAATAATGATTCATAATAGAATTCAGATTCTGCAAAATTCGGGCGATACTAATTATTTCTAAACTAGGGCGACGCCTCAATGTGGAAATGTGGTTCAGTAATCGTTTCTTATGCAATCTTTAATTTTAATCATGTTTTCATTGTTAGCCATGTCCGGCTAATCACCTCTAACTGCTTTTGGTGAATGGTTGTGTAAAATCATTATATTCTCAACTGTTAATGACTAATTGTTCCGGTTTTCCTTGCAACCGTTGAGCACCCGCATGCTGAATTTGTTTAACCTAACTAGTAAATTGGGGTTTTAATGGTCTACTGTTATGATCTAGCACTTTCTTGCGGCAGGAACTAAGCAGCCCATTAGAAACTTAAGGTATTAGGTCAATTAGGCAATTGGGGAGCATGTCTATGTGTTATTAGTAATTAATTAGGTTTTGCCTAGATCGGTAGCCAACCAGGATCCAACAGTAGTTAGCGTTCTCACATTTGATAGTTTAATTAATTTTCTAGTTCAAGTTAGTTAATTTCTAGTTAATTCATCCCAACCAATCAAAACAGCCAAGAGGCAATCTAGTTCAATTTTAGGTTAATCTGTAATTATAGTTAAGTTAGTTAATAGTTAGTTAATCAATTAGTCAATTTCCACATATTCCCTAGGTTCGATAACCCTAACTTCCACTACTACAAATCAATTTAATTTGGGGATTTGTGACGGTCTGACAAACCGTTATCAGTATCCAGTACGATCCTGAGGGCGTTCGGGTTTTACTACCAGTGGGCCTTCGGGTGGGTGGGTTTTTCCCGGAACTAGAGATAACTTGGAGCGTTTAAGGGCTCCGTGCGCCTGGGTTAGGCCAGCTGGCGATGACCTTTTGCCATTGGGTCACCCCGTACGGAGTACATAGACAATTCAATGTTTGTTGACCGTTTTTGAACGAGTGTATTTATGGTGATTTAATTGTGCTTGGGTTTGAAAAAAAAAGTTGGTCAACATGACCGTTCGACGGTAACATTTTGCTCCCAATTCCTCGGCTACCTCCGCACCAACTTCAAATTCAAAGCAGCCGCACCAAGCCACAGCAACAGCGATGATAATCGTGGCCAACCCCTCCCATCCTTAGCAGCCAGAATAAGTTTTCATAATTAATAATATTTGTTTGTTTCAGAAGTGAGAGAAAAAAATGTTCCATTGGAGTCATGTTTGATCAAAAACAAAGCCATGCTCCTCTATATATATATATAATTCATTATATTCCGTTTATGAAAGAAGTGGTTTGTAATATAATATCTTTTATAATATAAAATTAGATTTGATACAAAACGCCTTAAATTTCAAATAAAAAACTTTGTTATACCACCAAGTTCGATGAGGGGAGACTTGGGGCTGAAAGGTCACAAGTTCGATCCCTGAGCTCCCAGGTTTTACCACCCGGCCGCTCGCGGAGGTGGATTTTCCCTGAAATGAGTTCAACTTGTGTAAATAGTCCCCGGGTTTTTCGGGGCATTCGTTGGCCGTTCAAAAAAAAACCAACAAAACATTAAATACTTTGTCTAACTTAACCGACTCGATCGCAAATAGAAAAAGAATACGTTACAACGTTTAAGTTAAAGACGTAATGCTCAAACTGTTGAGCCTATAACCTAAAAGTTACGTTACACGACTGTACCCGTTACACAACAAATTTATATGCTAAAGGTGTTCTGTTCGAATAAAACCAAAAAGAAAAAAGAAAAATAACTAAAATGAAAAAGAATTTACTGTAGCTACACTAAAGAAAAAACAATTAAATAATAGTTGAACTTATGGTGTAGCTACAGTCACACTGTTTATACTAATGAAATATCATTATCCTGTTGAACTTATACTATAAAATATTAATTTTCCTGTCGAACTTTGTATATTCATGAAATTAATGTTTTTTTCTTGTTTTTATTACAAAAGTCATGTATATCGTTCTAACTAGTGTGACATCCCAGAAAGTGGACTGCGTCCTCTGTCCTTTCATTTCAAAGTTTCAAACTTTTAATAACTTTCCGAAATTCCATTTGTCGACTTCCACTGATTTTTATTCGACACATGCAAAAAGGCCTTTCCATAATTGCATCCCTTTTCTGTTCAATGGTTACGGTTACGGTTTACATAGTATGTAGTGATGGATAAACAAATTTTTATCAGCAGAGATTAAAAAGATCCGATAAAAAATACATTAAAAAGTATAGTTAAAAGGATTAGGTCAAAATAATATTTACGGTTATGAAATTTATAAAAAATCACTTATTCGAACTCTAATAAGAAATGATAAAACTTCTTCTATCCATTATCAATTAAGTGATAATGGATATGCATGATATTACCAAAAGTCAAAGTTAGGAAGTTGTAAACAAGGGCGAAGCTTCTCCCGAGCCGGGTCTCATTTGTGTTTTCGCTCGATAGTATAAATTTACACAAGAATAAAACCAAGTTGTTTCCACTTCTTTATAAAGTTGAAAGTCGGACTTATATCCCATATTGCCTCAAACACAAAACCACTTTTGTTAATTTTTTAATATGTTTCCTCGTTATTTTCAAACGTCCATAACTTTTATATACTACATTATTTCTAGAAAAATTACACCATAAAAACAAGTGTCTTTTAATCTTTCGAACAACGACATTGTTGCTACATAAAATTAAAATTTATTACATTTTTCAGCACTACTGCGTTATTGTATCTTTTTGCTCGTCGATCATTGAGTTTTTGTGTTCGTAATTGTGTTATTCTGTTGGTTATTGTGTTTTCTTAAATATATTAGTTTTGAACAACATAATTGTAAAATAGAATCATTGTGTATTTTTAATATGTAAAACATCATAATAAATTTATTTAATACATAAAAAAACAATAAAAACACAATGATAAATACCTAAGACGTAATGATCTAAATATAAGACACAATGATCGGAACGTAAGAAACAATGAATTAAAAATTTTGACTTAATTTTGCTATCCCCCATTCTCGTTGAGCGACTTTCTGTGAAAAAAAAACCGCCAACACCCCCACACAAACCTCCATTAAAGGCTTGAATTGTGAACTCAAAAGCTCCCGTCTCCACTGCTATCCTCCGTTGCCGTCACTGGCCTGCTACTCCGCCCGGCCGTCGTCGCCCTCCGCCTCCGCATGCAAATAGGTAACCATTCTCCACTTTTTAAATGTCTTTTAGGTTTTTAACATAGTTTTTGGATGGATGAATGAAATATGTATACATTAGGTTTATATTTGTTTTCTAAAGCTTTATTAAGATGTTAACTTATAGTTTTAATCTATGGTTGCTACTTGCTAGAGAAACAAAATTAGGGTTCTTGAGATAAATTTGGGGAAAATGACCAAAATTAAGGTATTTGAGTTATTTTTTTTTTGTTTTCTAAAGCTTTTTATTTTTTGACACGACCCGAACATATAACCCGAAACATAGCGATAGCCTATAAATTTGGGGAAAATGACCAAAACTGTCTTTCACTCTAAGCTTCGCCACTGAAAGCATTCCTTATAGAGAGGTGAATCACTCATCAACCACGATACGTATTGCCTAGACGAACAATTTGTCAGGTGAAAACAAATCCATGAGTTTTAATTTTGGATTGGCAGCCTATCAGAAGCAAAATGGACAATATTTTCGTAAGCTTTGTTTGGAATTAATAATTTGTTACAAATTGATCTTAAATATCAACCGTACGTTGTGTTCCATATTATGTGGCATGCGGCACTAAATTTATTTTGTGCATCTTGAATTAAGTTATACTACTTGGTTACAACAATTTCTTCTTGTTTCTACCCTTAGACACATGTTCTAAAGGCAAATCTTACTTTAATTACCTCACAAGATAGAAAAGCGCTGCTCCAAAAAGACAATACTAAGAAAACAAACAAGAGAATCCAAGTAACAATAAGTGTTCTAAAGACTTGAATTTCACAGATCTTCATGATTATGACCATGGCTGTAGGTATGCATGCATTCAGGAATTTTAACATCTAAAATAATATCAACATACAATTATTGCACAAAATTCAAAACATGATGTACACCTCTTTCTATAATGTTTTTTTGGGAGCCTCATATTTTGGAGGATGAGTGGAGACCATTCAGTCAAAGGGGACCGACCAAATAGAGTGGACAAAAGTAAATCATGTTCTTGGAAAAAC
Organism: Deinandra increscens subsp. villosa; assembly: GCA_039602395.1. Classification (NCBI taxonomy): domain Eukaryota; kingdom Viridiplantae; phylum Streptophyta; class Magnoliopsida; order Asterales; family Asteraceae; genus Deinandra; species Deinandra increscens. Next base: position 11,902 of record JBCNJP010008572.1, read on the forward strand.
ATATCATTCAGTTAAGATACTCGAAACCGATTAGGTGTGTGTATAACTACTACCATCCACACATAAATTCTAAGTATGAAAAACCGTATATAATACTTCGTCTACAACAAAGAGAGTCTATGACGACGAAAAAAGATTGGTAACAAATCGTCTTAACGTGTCTTTGAAATACTAGTATCGTGATTTCACGTAAATAAAGATATATATAACATGATGATATAAAAGAGGGGTATATTCAGATTAGAAAGGTAATACAACTTATTATACAAATCGTCCTCAAGTAATATATGTTGAGGAATTGTGAGAATGCATAATCGAACCCGGATAAATCTGAAGTCGCGTATGTGGCTTTCAGGTCGAAATTATTTGGGTTCTACTCCAAATATCTTAATCTAGTATAAAATCAAATTTTGATTTGTACAAGATTTTCGTATGGCACTTTTATTGCCAGAATTTCAAGAATGGGTATTTTCTAGTGTGTGTCCGAGTTAAATTGCTTAAATTACACATTTAGTCCGTTGAAAATTAAAAGGTTAATTTTCGGAGTATAATTAGATCTCATGTATTTTTAATGAAGCGGTTTAATCAAGATTAAAATTTTCCAAGCTAGACCTGGACACGCTTCTCCCAATAGTCTTGATGCATTTTCAAACAAACATGCAGTCGTGTTATAAAAATCAGACACTATTAAGCTTAATAAACAATTCTTTTAAGAAACAAAGATGTTATATTTGATATTTTAATGCATTATTTATTTTGTCATACAAAAAGTTCTATGTTATTTTAAAAGATTTGTAGTATTATCTCAAATAATGAGTTTATATTTTGTTCTTATAATGTGAACCTAATGCACTCTTTATTTTCTTGAAATATTGTATTAGTTGAAGTTGTATTGAATCTAATACAACCTTTTTGTTGCATGGTGCAAATTATCTAATACAAGCTTTTTAGAGCGTATCTTTTTCGAAAAAAAATTACAATAGGTCACAAAAATATTACATTGGGTCTAATGCAAATTTAGCTAATACAACTTTTTTGTCACTAAAAAAGTTTTACATTTGGCTCTTTTTTTATAGTGACCTTAAGGGAGGGCGAAGTACCCTTGTAACGAGACAATACTAGTCCATGTGGTCCATATGGCACTAGGTACTTGAGCAAAACACCACCCCATCTCCTTTGAGTGACAGAACGGGAGTAGACTTTCGTGTGGGTGGTAACACTTTCGTGAGAAGAGAGGGAATGTTTGTTTGAATTTTTTTTAATAGATTTTGTTTTTTAATTGGTAAAAAAAGGAGATATGGTGTTTGTATGAGTGAAGTGAACGGTGTTTTCACCTTCAAATAAGTTAGTGAGTACAGGAGCGAGATTCCTCACTAAGAGAATCAACAAAAGTAGTTAACAATATTATAACATAATGAAATAATAAATGCAGCTCTAGTACTGTATTGATATGTTTGATAATCGTGTAAATCAACAAACAATTTGCATGAAAAACAGATTACAATATATAGAGTCGAACAATTAATGAGACTCATTGATTCCTCTAAGATGATCTTGACAATCTATTATATAAAACACATTACATGGAACTTATGTTTTACATAATAGTCTAATCTACTAGATATACAGTTATACGACTCCTATAGTTCATAGTGCTTGGTAGTTGGTGGAGCATGCAACTACAAGTGTACTATAAAGTTGTCTTGTCTACAACTGTAGAAAGTACAAGCAAAAGTTTAACTCTGTATGAACCTCCTTCCATAGGAACTCCGTTCGTACAGATGTTAGATAACTTTCGTAGCAATACAACAGTAGGTTCTTTTCCGTAGGAACAAGACTTCTTTCCATAGCAATGCATCCATAGTAACCATACTTAGTCAAATAACCAGCATTCAGAGGATCCAGTTCCTTACAATCCCCCCCCCCCCCCCTCCCCCCTCCCCCCCTCCCAAGATGAAAAACCAACACAATAACCATACCCACTGAATAAGTGCTATAAGTAGGGTCTGGGAGGGGTGGGATGTAGGCAGCGTCACCCCTACCTTAAAGGAAAGAGAGACTGATTCCAAGGAGACCCCCAACTCCGAATCTAGAAGAGGCAGAACATCGGGAGAAAAAACCTATCGAAAAACTAATCCCCCCACCTCCTCTAGCCCTCCTTAGACTTAATCGTACGCCTCCAAGACGTCTTATCCTCGACCATATCCTCAGAGATGTGAAAGTGCAACAAATCCTACCTAATGCGCTCGTCCCACGAAAGTTTAGGCCCGCCTCTCTCTTTACGACCATCGATAGTAATGGAATCAACTTCTCTAACTGGCACTGATAACAACCACCTCTGATCATGTGCCCAGACCATCTCAATCTTCCCTTCGAAATCTTTTCGTAAGATAGTTGCAACCACAAATTTTTCCCAAAAGACTTCATTTCTAATTTTGTTCAATCGTGTGTGCCCACTCATTAATCTCAACATCATCATCTCAGCGACCTCCAGCTTGTACACTTTTATCTTCTTTATGGCCCAACACTCAAAACCATAATGCATTGTCGATCTAACATCAACCTTATAGAATTTTTCCTTTTGTTTTATTGCTAACCTCGTGTCGCATAAAAGACCGTGGCCACTCATTATCTATACCATCCCACACGTATGTGGTGGACTACATCATTATCAATATCTTCGTCGTTTAGAACGAGCGAGCAAAGATGATGCTCCCAAAAACTTTCTGTAATAAAAAATGTGAGATTCTTTCCAGTACCAGAACATCACTTCTTCTTATCGGTCCATTTAAAGGTACCCACCATGTCACTCGATTTCACTATTTCTCTAAAGAGAGAGTAAGAAAGTAAAAACAAAGAACATGAGCCAATTTTACTGAAGTCGGATCTGCTATATATATATATATATATATATATATATATATATATATATATATATATATATATATAGGGTAAGGTTCCTTGGAAAACTACTATTATTTGGAAAACTGGAAAACCAAATGAAAGTTATATTAAATGAAGGCTATTTGGGTAATTTGACAAAATTTTTTTTTTTTTTGGTTTCACATATATCCACATGATAACTTTTTAAAAAACAAACTAAAAAAGAAAAAAAAAAGACAAAAAAACAAAAAAAAAAGAGAAAAAAACATTTTTTTTGTTCATCTTGTCCATCCGACTATGTTGCATATATGCAACATAGTATGTTGCATACGTTGCATATATGCAAAATAGTATGTTGCATATATGCAACATTGTATGTTTCACATGTTGCATATATGCAAAATAGTATGTTGCATATATGCAACATTGTATGTTTCATATGTTGCATATATGCAATATAAAAAACATACAATATTGCATATATGCAACATAGTCGGACGAACCCATAAAAAAAGAATGTTTTTTTTTCTAGTTTTTTTTTAGTTTTTTTTATTTTTTTTAAGGTCGTAAGGTGGAAATTAGTTGGATAGACACGGAAATTTAAAAAAGAAAAAAAAAGGAGCACCAAAATGACCTAAATAGCCTTCATTTAATATATTTTTCCTTTGGTTTTCCAGTTTTCCAACTAAAACTTAGTTTTCCATTGAACTTAACCCTATATATATATATATATATATATATATATATATATATATATATATATATATATATATAGTGAAAAGTTCATTGTAGACACCCCCATAAGTGTAGACAGGTAGACACCCTTTTTCACCATTAGATCTCTTGATCTAATGGTTGTGATTAATTTTCTTTTTTCTTTTTTTCTTTTTTCTCATTAATTAGAAACTTTCACATGTGAAAAAGAGCTATTTCACGTGCGAAAGTGTCTACAATGAACCTCACCCTATATATATATATATAAAGCTCAAATGGTTAAGATTATGATACGTGTCGCACATTAACACATTTGAATATGTGTATTCCCTAGCTCCATATGGCTCGTATAGTAAAAATGCCATATTATCCACATATGGCTTTGATCATCCAACCAAATCTTGTTTTCACGAATTATGATAAGTTGCAACTCGGAACCACATCATTTTTTACACGCATTCCTATTTTTAATTGTAGTAACATATCTAAATGATTTCACACACTCACTTAGCCTCAGTCCTTATGTATATTGTTTATATTCAAATGGAAAACTTAGCCTTAATCCCTATGTATATTGTACATATTGCATTTTAGGAAAATGACAAAGAGATGCTCAAAGGAAGTAGATAAAATCGGACTAACTGGAAAGCAAGGGATAAAGTACTAAAGGAAGGATTAGCTTTACGGAGTAGCCTTCAAATCATTTTTTCTGTCACATAACAAAACCATTTGGTCTAACGGATCATCAAATTGAATTACAAGATCCATATGGAGGATTGGAAACATTAAAAGACATCAGCCTGCCGAGAAATACCTGTTGGTCCAGCTTCAAAAATAATGGCAACCAATGTTCGTCCACGAAAAGCTGTTTTTTGCATGTATGAACATAAGTGAGTGATGAGCTTCAAAAAGTAAAATATAAAACATAATGTTACTAATAACCAAGCATAAACTCATGTGTTACGTTCCTGATAAGTGACTCCATTCCCATTTGAGGCTCTAACAAGCATAAGAATCAAGAGAAGATTAACGTGCAAGTAATTAAGAGATGCACATGTACCACTTCTGAATTGCCCATGTACTACTGAAGAATCAAATGACAAAATTTAAGAAACCCTACAGGTATTTGTAGCCTGAAAAATAAGATGACAAAAATGCCATACATTTCCTACTCCACTATCTCAGTTAAAAAAAATGCCATACATTTCCTACTCCACTTTCTCAGTTAAACTATATAAGGTAACTGGCCATCACAAAGTATCTACAACAAGAAATGCAATTTCAAGTTTTGTTCTTTCTCTAAATATGATAATCGATGGAATATAAGGAATTTCAAATGATTATGCATTTGAAAATGAAGAATTATAAAAAGGCTAATCGAATCTGATCATGTCAAGGGTATACAAATAAATATTAACATTTAGAATCTCATAACAAACCTGGATAATGAAAAATCGACCTTTCATTATTATCTCTAACAAAACCGCAATAACCAGAACCAGCAAAAGTCAATGATTATATGTATTAGACTTTGAGATAAATCATATAATCACTGTAAATCACAGTAACAAATCCCATCAACATATAAAGAGAAAGTAATGAATAAGAATATGGAGAAATGCAAACATACCTTTAGATTGCTCAGCATCTTTACAGTTGCTAGATAATGATTTGTGTGGAAGTATATATAAAAACTAGGGTCTTACACTATCAAATTTTATTATAAACTGGTTATTCACCAGGGGACTACACCAACACTAAGACAAATATACCTATCGTGCGTTGCACAGTATTGATAAACACCAGGTTGTCGAACCTCAAGGATACAGATTGTTTGAAAAATAATCTTAATTAATAGTTGTTGTCGGGTTGGTTTTATGAATTATTTTTAGAAGATAATTTAGTAAAAAAAAAAACTAAAATGAATCAATAAATAGCAGTTGTGAAATATCGATATTGAGAAAGGAACGCTTAGGCATTAACTCCTCCACCCAGGTTTGATAGATGCAGTTGTTACAATTACACCTTATCGTTGTATGGTGAATTAGGGTCCTAAGACAATGTAGTCTAACTCCTATGGGCAGGTTCTCGGTTAGGGTTATAGACACGCCCTATACGGTTACTATTGTTCCATGGTGAAGGACTGATAAGTTGGTTGTGTTCAAAGTGCCCTAGGCTAAGCCCCGAGCTATCGATGACTCAACTCACAACTGGTTGAAGGGTTAGGGATTTGTTGGTCCTAACGGTCCTAGAGTTGTGAAGCGGTTATGTTCCTATCGATTATTGACCTACAAGGCCCTGGACACGGCTGAGCAGCGAAAGTCCCGACCTATCGGTGACTAATCGATTTCTAGACAATATCAAGGGTGGCTACTAGCAGAGGGTAGGTGATCTATCACTCAACCCTAAAGGTTGGACTCCTAATTGGATTCTAGGGTTTCTTAACGATCACAACTATTTCTAGTTGGCGCGTACATTGTGATTTTGTGATTCGGTTATATAATAGATTCATATCTCAAGGTTACTTTCTTTCTAAAGCTAGGATTCCACAAAGTTAAAGAGAGTAACCAGATTCAATATGGAATTCAATTTCATCAATCAATCAATAGAAACTAAACGTTTACTTCGAAAACACAATCATAAACGTAAACCAATACAAAACGTAATCAAACCATGGTTGGATTCATCTAGCCTAAACGATTCTATGAGTTTAGCCAACCAATTCATATTCAAACTGAAATAAATTATATTCAAACAGAATTGCATGATTAAATTCTAACACAATACTGAAATGTAGCTCAATATGATGAAAAATGAAGATTCTCGACTCCTTGAATGCTCCAAGTCTTTAAATGCTTCAAGGGACTTCACTTCTCATTGAAGCGGGCTCCTAATTACAGTGTTACAGACAGATTCCAGGTGATAAATAGGCACCGGTTGGTGGTCGGATATTGAGCATCTGAAATTAGCATGTCACGTTTGGAGGAATGGGCTCAAGCCTGCGGGAGATGGGTTAATAGTTTGATTCTTTCCGAGGTAAAAGATTTTTGGAAGTGGGGAGATGAGGATGTGTTCGAGTATGAGGTCAGTATGGTGTGGAAAGTTGTTCAATCTATCCTTCTCCCTTCTGATAATTTGGATTTCGTTTGGTTGAAGTGGGTTCCCCTAAAAGTCACTGCTTTTATATGGAGGGCGGTTCAAAATTGTATTCCTTCTAATGTTAACCTTTGTCATCGTGGGATTCGGTTGATAGTATATGCTCAGCTTGCATAGCTGGTGAGGAAACAACCGACTATCTTCTTATTATATGTGATGTAGCCAAAATTGTGTGTACCAAGATTCTCTTGTGGTGCAAGGCCCCTGTGACGTCTTTTACTTCCGTTAAAGAGGTTTTGGAATGCTTCTCCTCTTGGAGTGACAACTTGGATTTCAAGAAAATTTATTATGGGATCGCTCATACGACCTTATGGTGTATTTGCAAGAGCCTGAACGATAACGACGGGAAGAAAGGGTGGTGTGACAACTCGGTCAATCCATATTCATCTAAATCCGACCCGACTTTGATTTGTGAATAAATCACTTCCGTCATTTAATCGGAAAACTTGAGCAAATCAAACATGCATAATATTTGTAAAAAATAATATTAAATATTTATGATGTTTTGTAAAAATCTAAGGTTAAAATGCAAAATAACGAAGTTAATTACCATTCATTTTCATGTGATTACGATACTAACCGAAAGTTTCGTTAATTATCAAAAATGAAAATTTTATATCCCAAAGTTAGAAATCATATAAAAATAATTTTTATAAGTTATGGGGTTATAAAGTGCCAATTTATCAAAGTTCGGGGATCAAAACTGCACAAAACCAAACTTCAGGGGCTAAAACTATAAATTTGGAAAATCTGGCCAAAAAGGAGGACTCGCGGACCAGCGGGTTTCTTTATCAAAATCTAGCGGTCAGCGAATCGCACATGTGGCGGGTCTACGAGCCAGCTTCGTTTTTTAGCCATTCTAGCTCGTCTTGGTGGCATTTTTAGGCCGATTACTCACCTTCTAACATGTCCTAACCAGATTTCGACCCACATGCTTTAAAACCAAGCCTCACAGTTGGAAATCTCCTTTAGTTTCATGATTTTATGCTATAAAAAAACTCCCAAACCCGTATACGAACCTTCACTGATCAAATTCTCTCAACTTGGTAGCTCTCCAAGTCTCGTTTTCTGCAGTCTCGCATCATTTGGTATGGTTAACAAAACCCCTCTATCAATTTTAGTTCATATTCATGTTTTGATCGTATTTTGGAAAGCTTGAAATCTAGGGTTCTTAATCTTGTTCGGTAAAATTTAAGCTTTTTGTTTTGAACTAGAACCTCAAATTTTAAGGGATACTATAAAATAGCATAACTTAAGAAACCACTAAGTCAATTTTATGATTGGATCACGTTTTGTATTTATTTAAAAACCAGGTTAAAAACAGGGTTTTTACAACAATCTCTTATAAAAATTGAACAAATAGTTATGAATTTAGATTTCAACTTTGAGGGATATCATGATATATCAATGTGATTAAAACCCGAAAGTTTTATCATTTTCAAATACATTTGATATTTATTCAAAATATTGATAAATACAAATATTTGGGTAAAATGCAACTTCACATAAAAATCATAGGGAAACATTATATTTTATGACTAAAATTTGAGATAATTGTAATCAATTGTACAAAATCCTTTACAAATTTTATGACATGTATATATATTATATTATAAATTCTTTATTAGAAAAATATATATTATATATTTTTAAGAAAAACTAATAAGATAAATATATATATATATATATATATATATATATATATATCAAAGATGATAAATATATTCTATTTTAACAAACAAATTTAATTACTAAAAGCATAAAATCATGATATCATAATCCTGTAGTTATTCTGTCACTCGTATCGTTAGGTTAATCACAGGGATTGTCATCACCCTTGTTGTCTTTGCACGCTCTATCCATATCAATCAAGTGAGTATACATACCCCCTCTTTTTAAATATAGTGGGATATTATGCGATATAAACTCTTGTTATTATTAAAATGGCGATTCCTTCAAATGATGATTCGAGTAGTGAGTATTAATAACCACTTTCTCATTTTGGGGTGCAACATGTATTCGTATCAAAACTCGGTAATCTTTAATCTTACTCGAAAGCTATGCGATTATTTGGGCAATGTTAGATTTGTATGTGAGACTGGATGCTTGGAACTTGAAATTTATGGAAACACTAATGATTATCTTAGCGTAATCATTAACAACACCAAGTCTTGGGTCCTTTAATAGCTATTGGTTGACAACCCACCCAGGATATTGAAACATAATCTTGTATTCACATGGGTAACTGGTACCTAAACTGTCAATGGTTGATTTACACGACACATATTATCTCTACTGCTTGCTATCATCTACTATATCTTTTATAGGATTCATTGATCGCATGTTTTTAAACTTATACTATGAACTAAATCTATGTGTACTCACCAGCTATTCATAGTTGACACTCTCTATTTTATACATTTTACAAGATATCTACTTGGATTATTTGACTTATCACAATAGGATTAATGGACCTAGATAAAGACAATCGATGCTTTTATGTTTATATTTGAATTATTGTACATATCTTTGTTTATATATAAAAACGACATGTTTAAGTATTTGGTAGCTATTACTAGTTGTCATGTGCATCTGCACAGTCGTCTCGTCTCGAAATATTTCGTCGTCGGTTGGGGTGTGACAGGTGGTTGGTATTGTTGATAAAATTAAATCGATGGATTTCTTTTGGATTAAACATAAAGGTAAATTGTCTTGGTTAGAGTGGGCGAATTAGTATAATTTCTCTTGTTTTTTTCTAAATGTAGCTAGCTCCTTGCTAGTCGTTTTTAAGAGAATATCGTTAAAAAAAATAAATAAATAATTAAATTTTGAATTTCAACTTATTGGAAATAGAAACAAAATCTTTTAAAATGTATTCAATATCTAGTGTGGATCATATTATAAATTCTGCATTAGGATTCATGTAATTACAACTCTATGTCCATGAATGAGAATAAATATATATATATATAGGCTTAAGTTCAATTGAAAACTAAGTTTTAGTTGAAAAATTAAAGAAAAATTATATTAAATGAAGGCTATTTAGCTAATTTTGGTTCTTCTTTTTCTTTTTTAAATTTCGTGTCTATCCACCTAACGACCATAATAAGAACTTTAAAAAAAGTGTTTTTTTTTGTTCATCTGACTATGTTGCATATATGCAACATTGTATATTGTTTACGTTGCGTACATGCAACATAGCATGTTGCATATATGCAATATATGAAACATACAATGTTGCATATATGCAACATACTATGTTGTATATATGCAACGTATTAAGCATACAATGTTGCATATATACAATATATTATGTTGCATATATTCAACGTATGCAGCACACTATGTTGCATATATGCAACATAGTCGGACATATAAAATGAACAAAAAACCGTTTTTTTTTATTTTTATTTTATTTTTATATAAAGTATCATGTGGATATATGTGAAATTTTAAAAAAATGTCAAATTACTTAAATAGCCTTCATTTAATATAATTTTCTTTTGCTTTTCTAGTTTTTCCAATAAAAATAGTTTTCCAAGGAAACTTACCATATAGAGTAAATTACAAATTACATCATTTATAATTAGTCAAATTATGTATTGTAACCTTTCTGAAACTAAGTAACATTCAATGACCTTTACTTTAGAAATTATTACGGATTACGTCTTTTTGTCCTTTTCACTAACAAAAGTTAACTTTTTGTGTTAGTTTTTGTAAATGGCCATTTTACCCTTTTTTTCTAAAGGGCCAAATTTGTAATTATAACTCTTTAAAGGACCAAATCTGTAATTCTAATTATTTCTTTACCTTTTATTTTATTTACTTTCTTTTTTCTAATACTATTATTTAATTAATATTAGTTTCTTTATAAATTATAACTTTCTAATAAAACAATAACAACGGGTAAATAAGAGGAACAATGAACACGAATAAATCAACTAATTCATCTTTACGCAAAAAAAATTAGTAACCGAACAAAACTAAAAGTTTAGAAAAAAACATTCTTTTTCCTCATTTTATTTAAAAAACATATATTTAAATACAAACATAAAACATTTATTTAAATAAAACTTTAATTTTCTTAAACATTAGTAAACTAGAAAATATTTTCTAACAATGAACACGAAAGAAAATATATTATGTTTTTTCATTTGTGTACTCGATTAGACGATGATAAATTAAAATGTGATTGTGATCTCGTATTTGAGGTCATAATTTGTCGCACAACCGAGAGCCACACGAAGTCTCTTCTTCCAATCGAGATAAATTCCTTTGTTCAATTCATAATCGAGATAAATTCCTTTGATCTAATGATTGTAATTAATTTTCTCTTTTCTTTTTTCTTTTTTTCTCATTATTCAGAAAATTTCACATGTGAAAAAGAGCTATGAAAGAACTATTTCACATATGAAAGTGTCTACAATGAACCTCACCATATATATATATATATATATAGAGGCAAGTTACGCTACATCACATAAAAAGCCTACATCCATTGCGGATTGATCTGGGGCGTCCATCAAGATCATCCAACAGCCAAGATCTATGGTGTTTTCGCCTATGGCGTTTTCGGTGGGGAAAAAAACACCATAGGCGGAAACACCATAGATCATGGCTGTTGGATGATCTTGATGGACGCCTCAGATCAATCCGCAATGGATGTAGCGTTTTTGCTTGATGTATTTTACCCTAAACCTATATATATATACACCATATATATATATATATATATACATATATATATATATATATATATATATATATTTAGGGGGGGGGGGGGACATTCAAATTCATGGACGTGATTTCCTTATATATAACTTGTGGCTCAGAATGGTTATCAAAACCATTTGGTTCGCAAATGATTTTCCCCCTATATATATATTACGTAAATGTATTTTTTAATGTTCTCCGTTGTAGTTCTGCTGCATAAACCTTTCATTCAATTCATAATCACTCGTGCTTGATCAAACATGTCAAAGGGGGCATCAACCCTTATAGCGAGTGGTACCCATGGTGAGCAAAAAACCGATTGCCATGATTGAAGTCCTCTTGATTTGCTTCGGATATGCATGATTGCTAGAAGGAATTGATCTTAGTTGGAATTCATCATATCACTAGTAACTCTTCATTGGTATTAACTATCACCATGAGTAACTAATGAGCACTAGTATTAACAACT
>JBCNJP010008574.1:0-13344 GCA_039602395.1 Deinandra increscens subsp. villosa
CTTTGATCATGTTGCAGGATGTTATGGTCCTAGATCAATCAGTTTTTTACGGCATGACTGGTATTCATGACCGACACAGGGATATGAGGCTCGATATTGATAACATGTCTTACGAGGTAACAAAAGAAAACATTTTTTCATCTTTTTTTAAATGATTAACAAAGAATAAAGAATCACCATCTAATCTGTATTCAGGAGCTACTGGCATTAGAAGAACGGATCGGAAATGTGAACACTGGATTGACCGAAGAAAAGGTTTCAAAATGTTTAAAAACGAAAACATACTCGAGTGTAACAGGTGAACCGGATGCTGAACCTTGCTGCATATGTCAGGTACCCAACATTTGTTCTTTTGTAAACAAGAAACAGTTAGTCTTGGTCTCTGTAGATTATTGTGTAAATATGTTATATGATTAAACAGGAAGAGTACAAGAATGGAGATGATTTGGGAGAATTGAAATGTGGGCATGATTTCCACTCCAGTTGCATCAAACAATGGTTGCATCAGAAGAATTTGTGTCCTGTTTGCAAGTCTGCAGCTTCTAAATGAGGCATTAACAGCAGGTTTTTGTTGAAGATGATGATTAGTTCATGGTTGGATCAAGATTCAAGAAGCAAGAAGGGAAGTAAGGTGGATTTGGTAATGTTTTTGAGGCAACTATTGTTTGGTTATCATATACCACCTAGATTATCATTTGAGTATTTTTGTATCTTTTTAATGCCATTTTTCCATTTATTTAAATTTAAAATTTTATTATGGTTTTGGTCTCCATATGGAGAGAGGATATTTTGGAATTAAAGGTTCCTTAATTTTTGAAGTAAACATATAACCAAGTTTTATCAGAATTAACTTTAATTTATCAAAAACAAAACCACTCGATTTATATTGTTTTATTATTATGAACTCTTTTATAAACGTTACCTTTCTTTTATCAGAATCAACTTTAATTTATCAAAAACAAAACCACTCGATTTATATTGTTTTATTATTATGATCTCTTTTATAAACGTTACCTTTTTTAAATTTGAAGACAAATATAGAAAATATATTATATTGTTTTATGTTATGAACTTTTTTATAAACGTTACCTTTTTAAAATTAAACGACTTAAATATAAAATATGTGAATTCTGTTTACTATTAATGATTGTTATTTTCTAAATTTAATATGAGATATGTAGTAATCTTGAAGAAAAAGTATTCACAAATAATAGTCAAGTTTTATAATTGTTTTCTGTATGTCAACTTAAAAAGATCTTTAGGGGTAATAAAGAGAGAACAATAATTGAACTTATTGGTTATTATCGATGGTTGTAAAAATCCCGTAAACCTCCTATTAGTTGGCGAATAATCGTTTAGCGGGCTTTAACCGTTTAATTACCGATTAATTATATCAAGAACGATTAATTGTCGATTAATCCTTTAACCCATTGACCGCTGAGCTACCCTTAAGTGTCTTTAACACATTGGTTTTTATAGTGAAATAAAGTATGAATAGTTTTATTAAAATGTAACTTTAAAACGTGATTACTATTTTATGATTTTATCTTTTTAATACATATTTTCTTGCAATGTTTAATAGTCTCTTGAGATTATTACAAGCCATATATTTCGGGTTTGGTGGCCCTATAGAATCATTCTTCTTGGTGCCAGAGATGTTTATAGAAGACCGTAGTTTTATGATGTCAACTTAATTATTTAAATTAATGTCGTAATATATATATTTTTTGAATATTGTTTTGATTCTTGCATAAAAAACGGAGCAGCGGTTTATATTTTTACCAAAAATACTTTACACAACTTGGTGAGAGATGAGCATATCATATGCGACATGTGAGTGCAACTCGTATCACATATGAAGAGATAATATTAACAATTTATGTTTTGGCTTTTCCTTTGGTTGACCAAAACTCCACTATTGTTATGATAACGTCTACAAACTAGGCTGTGTTGAAAATATCCCTTATCCGAATAAACCCGACCGGGCCGTTAATAATTCATAATTCAGATAGATTAAGCTGTTTAGAAGATTAAGCTGTTTAGAAGAACCGGTGATCGGTTGTGCCTCGTAGATAAGGGTGTCCAGTATTCAAATTTGATTTGAAAAATTTTCTAAAGTTCGACTCGATTCGATTCGAAAATCACCGGTCTCGAATTTCTAAATTCGAATTCGATTCGATTTGATGTTAGATATCGAATTTCAAATACTTGATTTGATTAATTTGACTATTTGAAATTCGATTTGTTAAACACCTCGTAGATGTTTGTTCAGCTATAGGGTATAAAATATTAATTTTAAATATGTCGGACCTAGCCCGGATAACGTAAATCTAAGTAATCAAAAGTAATTGAGTTTGGGTATAGATTCGGTTTTAAAAGAAGAAAATAACTTATTGACCTCCACCGAAAAAATTTACCCAATTTACTCAAAAGTTCAAAAATCTTTTTATATATACAACAATAATTGTGCCCAGTAAAGTCCGGCTATAGAGTACAAAAGAACTATTTGTAAGGTCGGCGCGGGGATTTGGAGGGGCGGGGTGTGAGATGTAAACAACCTCACCTTAAAAAAGTTATCTTTATTACCTATATATACAAAGTTGAACATGTTGGTGCTCAAAAGTGATTATTATATTCTTGGAAAAATTGATATTAATAATACAAGTTTTACCTTGTTGGTGGATAATAATACGAGTTTTGAATTTTTCTCACAATAATACGAGTTTTGTGGGTATTGGATTCTAATGATACCCGTTAGTTTTTTACTAACAATGTTAGTTTGTTGCCTACGTGGCACCTGACGTGGACTGTTTTCCTCCTACGTGGCACCTGACGTGGCACCTGCCACGTACGCAACAGACTAACACCGTTAGTAAAAAACTAACGGTGTATCATTAGAATCCAATATCCACAAAACCCGTATTATTGTGAGAAAATTTCAAAACCCATATTATTATCTGTCAACAAAGTAAAACTTGTATTATTAAAATCCATTTTATCCTATATATTCTTCACTGACTAAAAGTTAATAGAATATTCATCATTTGGTGAGATGTTGTTTAATGCACATAACTTCTTTTTATAACATTTTATGTTGTAACATAAGTTAAAAAAAATGAGAAAAATTATTTAATTTAATGCATATAAACTATTTCTAGGTTGTTTTTTCTCACTTAATTTAATGCATCTAAATTCATTTCATAACATTTTACGTTGTAACTGTTAAGGATTTTGCTGAAGGTCCATTGCAGTCCGCAGATTGAAGATAAGAAGAAGGTGGTTGTTCATGCGATTGTCCTTATTACCTGCTGGTTCATTTGGTTGGAAAGAAACCGTGTTGTTTTTAATGGGGCTACTCCGTCTTTCCTTAAGGTGACTAGTGAAATCATTACTTGGTGTAAAATTTGGATAGGAAACAGATGTAAAAGTGCTATAGATTGGGAGAACTATTGTATCATGTAATGTTTTGGGTTTTGGGGGCTCCTCTAGCGCCTCACTTGGGGGGCTGTTTCCCTGCTTTAATGGAGTTTGCTGTTAAAACAAAACTGTTAAGGATTTTATATTCTTATATAATTTCCCGCGACAACGCACAACCGCTAAATTTAGTTCCTTACTGTAATGCAAAGATACACTTAATATGAATAGCTAACTCCATATCCTATTATGCCATGTCACACGGTAGTTTACATAGATGCCATGTGGCATAAACATTTTTTTATCCAAACCTAACAAATTTAACACAATATGATTTGGTGTTCTAATATGTATAGCCGTGTATGTTTAGCGAAAGAGTTGGTGTTAAATTGGTGGTGTAATAGACACAGTTGTGTAATATAGATGTTCTTTATTTTTCAATATTCACATTTTATGACACGCTATGCACATTTTATGACACAATTTTTTAACGGAGGGAGTGTTGTCAGAAATTAGGTTCATAGTTGGGCGTGGCTGGTGATTTCTTTAGTTGGAGTGATCCCGGCCAATAAATGATAGTTGGGATTAATTTAAGCCAATAACCCATAAAGAAACTACCTTTAATGTCACATATACCAACTATCATTTATGTGGCCGGGATCACTCCCAACTAAAGAAATCACCACCGCCACCCCAAACTATGAACCTAATTTCTGACAACACTCCCTCCTTTAAAAAATTGTGTCATAAAATGTGCATAGCGTGTCATAACATGTGCATGAGGGAGTGTTAAATTTGTTAGGTTTGGATAAAACTACCTTTAATGTCACAATATCACCGATATACGTATTGGTAGAAGATGGCTTAAAATGTTCACACAAACAAGACAAAACAAATAGAACCCGATTGAAAAACAGACATAAAGTAGTTCATAGTTACATATGGTTTGCATATACATAAGATAAATTAAAATTAATCGTACATTACTGCTTGTTCTTTAGATAACTTTAAATCAAACAATTATTTGATGGTTGAGAAACCCAACATCAAGGTACTGGTTACATAAAACAGGATACATAACAACATTGCATAGAAAACCCATCTTTTGTACGTTTATTGATTAAAGAAACATGTAGGGTTACGATGCCCCTTAGCCTAATGTCCATTTAAAAAAAGAAAAGGAGAGATATTCTTTTAACATCATTCAAATATCTTGTAATGGAAATTTATAATTATTTATGAAAACAATTTATTTTATATAATTTATTATATCTTGTAAGTAAAGTATGTATAATGATGTTACAATAAAATTAGCAAAAGTAATTTGATAAAACAAAAATGCTTGAAATCTAACAATATATAAGGTAAGTTAGTAGCACTGAATTCAAAATAGAAACATCAAACTTAGATATAAGGTAATTTAGTATGCGAAGTAATTTAGGAGTAAGAAATATTTGTCGCTAAGGTTAATGTTTTATACAACAAAAATGCTTGTAATCTAACAATAAGTGTTTAGATGTCAAAGTGGGAATAATCCGGGGCGGATTTATGTTGAGGTGAGTGGGGTCCAAAGCACCTACTCAACTCTCACTCAACTAAATAATAAGATGCTAATTAGTTGAAAATTTTGATTAAGGCACCCAAAGTTCTTTTATCAAGGCACCCAAGGAGAAAGATTCAACCCAAAATTTTAAGAAGAAATAGTGAAGAAAAATGTTAAACCATGAGTATTTAAGAAAGATCGAGATGGAGCCATGGTTTACTATAAAAAAATGTAGGAGATGGTATGAAGAAGATGAAGAGTGTCGTACACATGCATCGGGATATGTAAGAGTTTGTTTTTTAAATAAAACTTTTGGTTGGTAGTTGGTACCGTAAAAGTTTCATTACTCGTTGTTTTTTATTTTTATTTTTTTTTATACTTGAGTTCTTTAAAAGTCTTGATTACTTTACATCTCTGTTTTACAATTTTTTTTAATAGATTATGTGAAACAAATATAAAATATCAATATTATAATCTAGTTAATTATGTCTTTTAATTTGTGCGTTAATTATAAAATCAAGTTCTTTTTATAGTTTAGGTGACTGTTTGATTAAACAAAATATATGTTCGTCATTATGTTTATTCAGATTCAGGAACACTACCAAAGTTTTTCAAGGGGGGTTATCTTGACGTAGGTCTGCCTCTGGCCTAGATTAACCTAAGTGAAATGAAGAAATTTTTTTAATAGATTATGTGAAACAAATATAAAATATCAATATTATAATCTAGTTAATTATGTCTTTTAATTTGTGCGTTAATTATAAAATCAAGTTCTTTTTATAGTTTAGGTGACTGTTTGATTAAACAAAATATATGTTCGTTAACGTATTTGTTTTGACCCATTAAAATTGACCTGTTTTGATACGGTTGAGTCACACAAATATAAAAAATTAATATTATAATCTAGTTAATTATGTCTTTTAATTTGTGAGTTAATTATAAAATCAAGTTCTTTTCATAGTTTAGGTGACTGTTTGATTAAACAAAATATATGTTCGTTAACGTATTTGTTTTGACCCATTAAAATTGACATGTTTTGATACAGTTTAATTGACTCATCTTTGTCGAGTCATTTTAATCATCATGTTTTGTGTTCCCACTGAGAAAAAATCCTGGATTCGCCACTGGGAATAATAACCCACTTAGTAGAGACTCTTGTCTTTTAGTTGAAGGTCATGAGTTCAAACTTATATATAAGATAATTTAGTATGTGAAATAGTTTAGGAGTAAGAAATATTTGTGTAAACATGCTATAAGGTTGATGTTTCAATTTAGAATTCAATGCGATCCATTTTAACTTTAATTGAATACATTTCATTCTTGAATTCAATGGTAATGTTTCAACTTTGGATATATACAGTTAGCCTAGTGGCAAAGGTGTATGACCCCTTAAGTGTAGGTCTTGGGTTCAAGTCTCACTTGTAACAAAAATAATAAAAATGGGGTTACAAGTTGGCCAGGGGGTTTTCTCACGAGTGATGAGTTTCCTCCTGATAGAGATTGGAGATGATCGGGTGGTGGGTAATATCCCCGTCAGTGATCCAAATTTACCGTTCAAAAAAAAAATGCATACAACGGTTGTTAGATACATCTCAAGTCACTTAAACACCTCAAGACTTGATCTCTCTTATTTTTCTCTAAATTTTCTAATAATATTCAAGTATTCCAAAGTAATATTCGGATGCTAGAGTTCTCTCCAGCCATACCCACAGCTTTGATTGTTCTACCCTGAAAAAAGTAAAGAAACAAACGGGTCCTCTTGGAGACCCATTTTTTAAAAAAAGAAACGTGAATCTTTAGCCACCCCGGTATCTTAATTTAATTATTTGTCATCATCTTATTTCGTTGTATCATTCGTCAAAAGTAGGTATTGTATTTGATTTACCGCTTTTATTTGTACGTAGTCATAGAAAAAAAAGTGTTTTCTTTTTTCTAATATATTTGATGAATGCTTACTATAATCAGGGCTCGGTTCTGAGAATTTAGGGGTCCTGTTCGAGCTAAAAGAATGGGCCTCATTCGAAAATAAAATTGCAAATAGAAAATGTTTTTAAATAAGATATAACGATAAACATAGAAAATCATGGTTTTAAAATGACATTCTAAGTAGTTACCGACAGATCTTGCAGATCTCTTTACATGTTTTATAACAAATTGATTGATCAGGTATTCGTATTGTAATATATATAATTTTTTTTTGAATATGGGTCCTGTTTCGTCGCACATCTAGCATATAATCAGGGCCCCCACTGAGTACAATAACGATATACAATTGTTTCAAAAATATGTTACTTATTATAACTTTTTTAACGACAAGCTACTCATACTTCTAAATTACTTGAGTCTAAGAACTTCAACTAAAACTAAAAGATAACTATATCTATATGAACACACATTCTTATATGTTGTTTATTAAAATGTGAATGTTAGGGGGGGGGGGGGGTGGGGTGGTGGTGGTGGTGGGTGGGTGGGTTTGGGTGGTATGGTAGCTTTGAAGCTTTAGGCTTCTTAAAAATCCTTATTCAATAAGAATGAGCCACATAGAGAGGAGGAGAGTGAAACCTTAGGCTTCATTTTTGATGGGGGTGGTTTATGATTGAAGCCTTAGGCTTCTTTTTTTGGCAACGGTTAAAAATTGGGGGTATATGTCTCGGTTTCCTTGGGCTCAAACAAACCAGAAGTGCGAATTTGAAAACTAAAAACCAACCAAGCCGAGGAGGGGGTGGCTGCCGATGGCGCCGTGGAAACCAATGGAGCCGAGAGATGGAGAACCAAAACTATACCGTCCCCCTTATATGTAAAAATATGTTTTGGAGTTGATGTTTTAAAGAAGAGTTATTGGATTTTGTTAATTTAAATTATTACTAATTGACTAATATTAATCTTAGTTTCAAAAATAACCCATATTAATCTTAATTATTAAGGTGTTGATTTCAATTGAATCTCACTTTGAAACTTTTTGAGTAAAATCATAAACGGAGTAAAAAAATAAAGTGGAGTCCAATAAAATCCAAAACCTTAATAATTGGGATTATTATGGGTCACTTTTGAAATTAAAATTAATATCGAACATATGGTAATACTTGAATTAATAAAATCTAATAAACTTTTAAAAATATAATTTGATATAGAAAAAGAAATAAAGTAGTAAATAGAGACGGGAAGAAAGTTAGGTTTAAAATTAAAAGTTTGAAAAATGAAACTGAAAAGCAATATAAAAAGAAGGCCTCGGGAATAGCAATTTGTCGATGAATGAAATAATAACAATAATAAATAAAATAAAATATGATTGAGGAGGAGTGATTGGTTGGATAACAGCATTCAATTCATTGGTCGTTGTCTCAATTTGTGTTAGCGGCTAAGGCTATTCGTAATGGGGCGTTTTGGGCTCCATAACACCCCATAACGCCCCATATAACGCCCCGCCCCACTACGCTGGGCCGTCATGGGCATATGGGCCAATTCGCCCCGGGCGTCACGGATAAAACGCCGAAGAAGGGTTTAAAAGTAATGATTGTGGAGGCGTTATAGGGGCTTTATCCACTACACCATAAAGCCCCATTAAAGCCATTTGTCCAGTCATCGTCCACATGGCGGATAACGCCCCATTTGGGCTTTATCCACTACACTTAGCCTAAGTTTGTTACAGATGACGGGTCTAACATCAACTTGAAATATTTTACAAGAATTTAAAAATCTTGTAACAATGCATAACTCAAATATTAACAACTTTTCACAAGAGTTTTGTAAATTGATACACTCATACACACATCATATGTTTTAATGGGTTAAGAACATTCGATATAGGTCGTGCGAAGGGGTATTTTACAGCGTTATTAGGCGCGAACACCCCCTCCCTTAGACGTGGTAGGGTGGCGTGATGGTGGTGCATGAAGATTATCACGCCGTAAAGATGAGGAGGGTGGTGGGGATCATCCAATCAAAACTTTTCACATATTTTTTTATATTTAAACTAATAAAAAATAAAACCACACAAGAAAGTCCATTTATCGCTTACGTGTTAACCACACCACATCATTTAGGGTATATCTCACGCCCTAATAAAATCATTATTATAGTTTGACATGCAAATATCATTATTTTTTAGTTTTTGCATGTTTTAAAAAGCATTGCATCAAATAATCAATTGGCAATACATTCACTCTTATTAGATAAAACCACTTCTTAGGTTTATCTTATTTTAAGTTAAAGGATTTTTTCTTATTTTAATTAAGAGTAAACTTCTCTTTTCGTTCTCGATGCATTATCTATTTAACTCTTTCAGTCCAAGCTTTTAAAAATAAGATTTTGGTGTTTAAAGCTACATTGTCATTTCAATTATAGCCAGGAAATTAACACTCTTAATTATTTTTTGTTAAACTTATACAAAAAGACCATAATATCCTTATTATGTCAAAGTTTATATATATTACAATAATGACCTCTCTCTTTGATTGCCTCCCCACCCAACCATCACCACCAGGTTAAGTTAGTATCACTAAACCACCACCTAGTCGATTCACCACATCTTAAATGTAATTCCAAGAATTCAAGAAACATGTTTCTTTCCGCTGCTCTTATATTACTCACTGTATTAGATGTAACTAAATATTATCTGCATAAACAACATGAGGAAAACATTTGCGATCGAACAAATTCATCCTTGTCATCGTTCGCTCATTTACAATAATGATCAAGTTAACCGAATCAACTTTGTAATACTGACTGTCAGTGTATCAATATTATCTTTTTTTTCTTCATGTTTTCTTATGATTCATGTAACTGTTCATGAAGCCACACATAGAGGTGGTGATGTGGCTGCCATAACCAGAAGTTACCCGTAACCATAAAGACAGAATGAAGAAGATAGTGGGGGACGACATGGACTGACGACAATGTTACATTTGCATGGAGCGTGAAACACCACCCTAATGATACGTGAAAACAACATGGTGAGGGATGAGCGTCATTGAGCGCGATACAAAAACATAGTATATAAATATAGTGTAGAAATGTGACGTTTAAGAAAGATGAAGGACTTGTTTATAAATAAATAGCAATTAAGGCGGGAGAAAGGAATCAAGTTAGTTAAACACCGGTTAATCTCTAAAGCCTTATAAAACCCCATTTCTTCCCAAATCAAGAACAAACACTATAGAAACAAATCAAAATTCAACTTTGCAGAAACAGGAAAACTCTAATCTTCCTTTGCATTTCTCTGTACGTTATCGCTGCAATCATTACTCTGTAGCGGTTGGTGCCTCAATTAATGGCGGATCTATACGGAACCACCAACAACTGCTCCTTTTCTTCTTCATCTTCACTTGAATCCGAAGATATGTCTTCTTTCCTCCAGAGTTTCCTCAACAATCCTGCAACTAAGGAGAAATACGGACAGCCGTCGCAAATTTCCACCGATTTTCTAGATTCCGACCAGCGCTTCTCTGATCTCAGCTCCTTTTACTCTACGGAGGCGAATCAGGTAAAATTTTCGCCGGAAAACGGTGTCGCTGGCTTTGATTTAGGATGTCAGGTACGGTTTTTAGTTTTGGTGGTGAAATGTCTGTTTATCCTATGGTTTTTACTGAAATTGGAGATAGTCTTAGGGTTTTATGCGTTTCTCAACTCTTACGTGATGAAATTAGACTCGAAATAGTAGTTTGTGGTTCGTGATTTACTGATTTCGTTTACACAGGAAGAAGATTAGGTTTTTTTTTTTTTTTGTTCCTCTTTCGCGATTTACTGATTTCTGTATATTTGACCTGATTTGGATTTGAAGGTACAAAAACTGGCGGAGGGGCGACAAAATTCAAACGCTCCACGTTCCTCCAAGAGGACAAGAGCTGCAGAGATTCACAACATGTCTGAGAAGGTTTGTATAATTGTATTCACTTTCTAACTGCTACGCTTTTGAATGTATATTGATATTGGCCTTAAAATGTCTGTTATTAGAGGAGGAGGAGTAGAATTAACGAGAAACTGAAAGCTTTGCAGACCTTGGTTCCAAATTCTAACAAGGTATGCATGATAGATGCTGTAATCTTGTAAATGAAATGAAATGAAGTCTGGTTTTGATTAGTTGATTTTGCTTTGTTGTTTTGCGTCATAGACTGATAAGGCTTCGATGTTGGATGAAGCCATTGAGTATCTGAAGCAGCTCCAGCTGAAAGTGCAGGTATATGTTTCATTGTGTTTCTGTAGCTGTTCATTTTGAACTCAAAATATGTTTGCTTTTGAAATGTGTGCTTAATTTGGGAAAGCTTGTATATGTGTTTCAATGGTGTCAATGGAATAATGATGTTATTATTCTTGTTGATTGGTTTTGTTGCAAACTTAAGATCTTGATTATCTTGTGCTTCGATGGGAAAGTAGAACACAATTGCTATTTAGTTAAAGATTTTTCTTTGGTGGTGATCTTGCAGGCGCTTACCATGAGAAATGGGTATGGTTTTCCACCTGTATACTCACAAGAACAAGAAATACAAAGGGGAATTGGAATGGGAATGGGAACGGGAATGGGAATAGGATACAATGAGGGATACAAATTGCCAAATCCGAACGAAGTGGTTGCTGCTACATTTCCCCAAAACCAAGGGTTCTTGACCCGAAGGGAATTTGGTGTTATGCCCAACCACATTGGCATGCTGTCATCATCAACCAACATGGTGAAATCAGATCCTGGCTTTAGCGGCTCAGAACTGGCGAGTGTGAATCAATTTGAATTTTCCAATCATTCAACATCATTGAAGGTAATTCTGATATGCTCATTTCATGTTATATGTATGTTACATACTTTCTGATGCGAAATTCGTAGAGTAAAAACAAGGTTTTCCTCTGTCTCAGGATATAAATAGGCAATTGACAGGAAAAATAGCTTCACCTGGTGTGTCTTCATAACTCATAAGCTCTTGCATGTAGACTGAAGGGGTATATATGAGAAGAAATATGGGCATGCTAGATTGGATTATCCACATCCTGACTTTTATTAGTAAAATAATTAGTTAAGAATCTAAGATGATGGCACTTGTAACTTAAAACATTTAACCTCCAAACAGAAGCACAGAGAAACAACTGTTCTGTTTGGAGGATTGGATTGATGAACTCTTTGACTGACAACATTAAGTTTAATGACTTCTATATATGTGAATGGCCGTCTCTGCGTCTGGCTTTATGTCCAATGACAAAAAAAATTAGTTACCAATGTTTCGGTAACCGACTGTAGATCAGACCCATTAGGTGACTTTAAACTGTCCACCTTCAAAACTGCCGGTTACCACTTGGACCAAATCAACACGATTACAATAATCACTGTATGTTAAGAAAGCAGACTGGTTGGCTCTTATAACACCAAAATAAACAGACCTGTTGATGCATCATTATTCTTTATCCTTATCTCTATAATTTAACTTAAAATCATCATTTTTAAATTTAACTTCTATTTTCTAAAAACATTCTATATCATATCCCTTATCCTTATCTCTATATTCTTTTTTTTTATTATGGTTTTATTTTTCTTTCATTATGATCTTAACTACTACCTATTTTGACTTATTATATTTTCATTCTAAAAATGATTTTTTTAAATTTTAATAGAATGGGTTCAAGTCAAGGCGGGTACGTCCTTAAATGGTCTTTTCGTTCGGGTTTAAAATACAACAAATTATGAAAATTTTCAAAAATTTAGCACATACATAATTTGGGTATCTTAACTAGAACCAAATATAGTACCAACATGTGCATACAAAAACTTATATATATTTGTGTAGACATACCATAAATTCATATCTTAATTTAATCTTTTGAATAACATAAATGAGATAGGTGAGTACTCATATGAGGGCATTACTTTCCAATAGCTGTGCACATACCCATTATTAATGAGTTCTAAAATCTTTTTCAGTAAAACTGTAGTTATATCTACATATCAATTGGCTAGAAACCAGGAATGGTGTATTTCAAGAAATCAATTAGCAATAAGAAAACTTACCAGGGGTAAATAACAAGGCAGACCATAAGAGGAGCACACCAACTACAAGCTATTCCAAACTGTCCAGATTTGAAGTTAGGATTGGAAGGTGGTGCATGAATTAGGTTGTTGGACATAAGTTTAGGAGTTCTCTCTATTGTTGCCTACTACATAAGTAAAGAACACAATTGTGTGCCGATAATCACATAAATTTCAAACGGTTATAAAACATAAAACCATGAGCTCTTCCAATGCTCAAGTGCTACTATTGTAATGAAAATAAAATAGGTTTGGATCAAGGCAGGTTTGATAAAAAATCTATGGGTTGGAACGGGTCGGGTCAAAACTTAAGATTAAAAATGTATAAAACTCAAAACAGTTATGATAGCAAATACATGCAAACTTAAACAAAATGGTTGCA
>JBCNJP010008575.1:0-38914 GCA_039602395.1 Deinandra increscens subsp. villosa
AGATGTCCAGCACATCTTCTAAGGTTTAAAGGTATTCACCTTTCTCAAGTTTGGGTAAACGCCTGTGACGCACGACCCTCGCCTGGAGCGCAAGTAATCCCTCGGGATGCTCAAGGTAGCCGGACCAGTCCATCCTTAGGGGTGGCTGACAATCTTGTTACTGGAGGCTTCTGGGTGGATTCTTAAGGTTTTTAACACTTACGTGTTAACAATTGGTTTGGCATTTTCATGTCACTAAGTGGGATTATCCCCAGTTTCCTAGCAATTGGTTTGACATTTTCATGTCACTAAGATGGGTTTTACCCCAGTTTCTTCGGGCTCGTCCCCAGTTTATTTGGGTTTAACCCCAGTTACTTCGGGCTTGTCCCCAGTTTCATCGGGAATAACCCCAGTTTCTTTGGGCTTGTCCCCAGTGTTTAACTTGAAGTCTAAAACCTACTACGTCCCAGTCGGGAGAAGGTTTAGGACATAAGTAATCTTAACTTATTATTTGAATTCCTATTTAACAGGTTTGAGAACCCTGAAGAATTGGGAATCCTGATCAGGAAGATAAGAAAGTGGAGAGACTTTACTTTACGCTTTGGGTCCTACAAAATCTAAACATGTGACATTCTTTTATAAGAAAAAGGTTTGTTTTGGATCCATTAAGGTGGTGGATTCAAGAAAGATTCTTTTTATATTTTTTGGAGCCCAAACATATACTTTGTTTAAATTAACGCAAGAACTATTTTTATAAACTTGAATGAAATGACAAGTGTTAGTTAAACCTACCATACCATTCATAATTATTAACAAAATAAGAAAAGCGTCCCAGGTTTCGTCCTGAAAACCTCAGGATCCCTCCACCTGGGAGGCTTGATTGTCTGGGTTCTAGGATTCCGGATTTCGTCTTGAAAAGTTCAAGATCCCTCCACCCGGAATCCTATCATTGTTAATTTTTGTTAAGTATGCAGGAAACATAAAGAAACTTAAAGAAACATTGTTTGGGACATCAAAACACCATCAAAAAACAGTGGAAATGAACGGCGGCGCCTCAGGGTTCTTCATCATCATTGGAGGTTTTGGAGAATCCCATCACCTCTTTCCCCTTGTTCTCGCTGATATGGCCGATCACCTCCACAGTCAACATCTTCTCACCACCCTCCTGCTTCAGAAGCTCATCAAGGCTGCTCCCCTTAGCTGCCGTCTTCTCAAGTTGAGTGCTTGGACTCTCTCCTTCTTGCTCAGAAGGATGAGTCTTCTCTTGCTTGGCAGCCTCGGCGTCTTCGGCCTCTTTCTTCAGCTTCTCCAACTTTGCCTTCCAAGCTTCAACCTTCCACACCCCAACAGAGAAGTCAGCCCCGGACGCCTGTTCAGCCATCTTGATTTTGCTTTGAAAAACAGCTATGGCAGCCGACCTTCTTCCCTTCTGGACCTCCAGCTCCAAGGCAGCATCAAACCCTTCTTGCACCATCTACAGCTTCCTCTCGAAATACTTGTTCTTTGATTCAGCGATGTCCCCCTGGATCTTGATGGTTTCATGGGCCCTCTTGACCTCTTCCTTCAGCTCCAACACCTTGGCTTCAGCATCGGCATACATTGCGGCTAGGCGCTCGAAACCCTGCAAGATTGAGGATACTGATCAGAATCCTACTGGAAATATCAGATACTCAATCAGGAAACTTAGAAATTGGGACTTACATGCTTTTGAAGACCAGTGAGCATGTTGATGGTTTCGGTAGCGTTCAGGCCTTCGAAGCAATCAGGGAGGCTAATGGAAGCAGAATCTGAGCCCCTCCTTTTCTTGGTGGTGGTGGCTTTGCCTTTGGGCTGTGGGGGCTTCGAAGAGGTAGCCTTGGAGGTGTGTTCGACCTTGGGATGGGTCAACTTGGGAGCTTCAGCAGTTACATCATCATCAAAGTAGTCCGAAAGGTCCTCGAGATCAAAACTCATCTTGGTCTTGGGAGCTGAGAAGTTGAAAACACAAAACAGATAAGTCTAAAATTTTCAATTTATTATAAATTCATATTACAAAATCTATCAATACTTACTTGACATTTTTTCAGAGTTGCTTGGCTCACTGAAAGAGGTCTCAATCGCGAAGGTTCTCTCAGCCACGGGAATCTGATAAAAAGCCACAAGCTTCTTATCTGAGAGAGGAGTGGGTTTAATAAGCTTCTCAAACACGGGGGCTGCAAAACAAAGGAAATCGAAGGTAAGTTAACAAATCTCAAATATATTGACAGGAACAAAAGAACACGAGCTTCCTACCCTTCTTCACCCATTGCACCGGCAACTCTTTACCCCCAACGATGGAATCCCTACGAACAAAGAAGAATTTCTGCCTCCAATCGTGGTCATTGTGGGTGGCCCTAGGAATCAGATGGGAGTCTGAGGTTCTGGCCTGAAGAACAAAACGGCTGTTTCCATGGGTTCTAAGGTTGTAGGCAGCACAGATTTCCGGAATCCCTATCGACAGGTTTCTTGAACGGTTCAGGCTGTCAATGGAGTAAAGAATCTTCCAAACCATGGGCATGGTTTGGGCATATGACAGCCCGGTGACCTTGAAGAAGTCATTCACCAGTGCAGGGAAGGGAAAGGACATCCCGAGTTGGAAGGGGTAGAGAAGAAAGCAAACCCAGGTTGTAGAAACCCAATCGGCTTTCAGCCTAGGGTCGAATGTGAAGAAGACAGCATTGGACGGAAACTGGCCGGACTCCTTGAGGTCTTTCACGTCGATATCAGTGAAACGGCAGGACTCCTCCGATTTCACCGGAATGAAGCCCTGATCGACGAAGTCTCCGACGGTGGCAGGAGCGCCGGGAGCAACAGAAGAGGAACGAGTTCTCTTGACCATAATGAAAACTAAACAGAAAAAAGTGAAATTTCCGGGAAGAAGGATTACTGACCTGAATGCCGGGAGAAAGCTTTTCTCTAGGGTTTTCGGAAAGATGGTGAGTAAACGAGAAAATAAATGAAGTATTTAAGGCCGCAGGGTGTGACGGAAATCTCGTATGGGGGAGAGTGTAAGCCGTCAAATCATAAAAGGCATCTTAGATCTCGGCCGTTCACGTAGGCATGCAGATTAACTTAAAACGATTTGAATTTCACAGCTGTTATCCTTTATCAAACACCCGCGAAATTCAGGGGCAATTGTTATGGGTCAAATTACAAGCACCCGGCTGAGAAGCTCAATCACGCAGGAATCCGGGAATCCCAAGGATTCTCGACAGGTTATGCTATCCGTTATTTATTCGAATATCTTTACTAACTAATTGCCACGTGATTAATTTCAATTGCAGATAAAACGAGGTCTAACCTTCCTAAGGAATCGGTCAATTAGGGCTGACGTGGCATTAACGAACGTGGACGGAATGGTGAACTTCCTCAAACGGCTAATGGACGTGGTCAAGAGGATCCCTGATTTTTCGGATAATTAGTTTATTTCTATTTGTATCTATAAATGGGACATGATCGAATTAGGAAACACACAACACACAGCACTCTGAATACTGTAACACTTAGCAATCGATCATCGTCTTTATCATTGTAATCGAATTCTTGATTTATAAAAGCTTTAGGTAGCAGGCGCTTTGAGCCGGCTCCCGAGGTTTTTACTGGGATTCTCAGAGGCAACTCTCAGGATTCCGGGTTTCCCTCGTATATCATCGTGTCACTTGCACTACTTTTACTTTGCTTTTGAACCAGATTTCTTAGCACCTCACCCCACATTCTAAGTTTGGAATACGAGATTGCCTTGTGTAATTTTTGACCAAAACACTAATGTACTCGATACAAAGGTTATTTTCCTCTACTCGTTCTCGTAAGAACAAAAACTTTGTATCAAGATATTATCCTGCCCCGCTCGAACTGTTACTGTTCGAAAAGCTAACAGCAGCAGAATTATCACAGTAAATCTTCAATGGTCTTGATATGGAGTTTACAACTTTAAGTCCACTTATTAGGTTCCTTAACAACATTCCATGGCAAATTGCATTATAAACGGCAACATACTCTGCCATCATTGTTGAAGCTGTCGTTAATTGTTGTTTATGACTTCTCCACGAGATAGGCCCACCTGCTAATATAAAGATATACCCCGAAGTTGACTTTTTGTCATCCTTGCATTTGGCAAAGTCGGAATCGGAATAGCCAATCACTTCTAAGTTATTTGTTCTTCTATAAGTTAGTTTGTAATCCTTGGTTCCTTGAAGATATCACAACACTTTCTTTGCTACCTTCCAGTGATCTAGGCCAGGATTAGATTGATAACAGCCTAGCATTCCAGCAATATAAGCAATATCAGGACGGGGACAAACTTGAGCATACATTAGGCTTCCAACTACAGAAGCATAAGGTATCATTCTCATTTGTTCCTTTTCTATCTCTGTTTTCGGACATTGAAAAGAACCAAAAATATCTCCTTTAACTACAGGAGCAACTGAGGGAGAGCAATGTTGCATGTTATAACGCGTAAGCACACGATCAATATAAGCCTTTTGAGACAACCCTAATGTCCCATTAGCTCGATCTCGGTGAATTTCAATGCCGATCACATAAGATGCTTCCCCGAGATCTTTCAAGTCAAAATGATGCGAAAGTAATCGCTTTGACTCATGCAACAAATCCAAATTGTTACTTGCCAAGAGAATGTCATCTACATAAAGGACAAGTATGACAAAATTGCTCCCACTCATTTTAAGTAGGGGTGTTCATTATTCGAATCCGGTTCGAATAATTTGAAATTCGACTCGATTCGAATTCGAATAAGAAGTTCGAATTCCTTATTCGATTTATTCGAATCGAATCCTAATTCGATTCAATTAATTAAGTCGAATTCGAATCGAATTCGAATTTGATTTTTCAAATTCGATTCGATTTGAATAATTCGAATAAGATATAAATATGTATTTTTATATAGTTTAATATATATATATATATATATATATATATATATATAATTATATATATAAATATATATAAATATTTTAGTATTCTTGGACTCAACATTTAACATAAGCCCATCAAAATCAAAATACAAAGTATATCATGACTTTGCTAGTCACTAGTCAGCAGTCATTGTTCTTGGGTGTTTAGATGTTCGCTTAGCTTATTTTTGGCTTATTTGGAGCAGTCGTTTGCTTAACTTTAGCTTGTTGTGTTGGTTTTTTTTTTCTTGTACATTGATACTTGTTTTGTCGTTAATTCTATTATTGCCTCAGACTTGTTTGGGACAATATGTTTGGAACTATTTTAAAGTTAGTATTGGATTGTTATAAAAAGTTATTAAAAAGTTAATATTATGAAACTAAAGATTTCTCTTATTCGAATTTATTCGAATAAATTCGAATTTGATTTGAATTCGACTAAGATTATTCGATTCGCATTCGACTGGTTTTAATCGAATTCGAATCGAATTTGAATTTGGTTTTAGAAGTTCAAAGTTCGAATAATTCGATTCGAACAATTCGAATAAATCGAATTCGATTCGATGAACACCCCTAATTTTAAGGTAGGTACATTGGTCCACTTGATTTTTAATGAAATCATTCCTTTTCATAACTTCATCAAATTTCAAATACCATTGTCGTGATGCTTGTTTTAGACCATATATGGACTTTTTCAACTTACATACTAGGTGTTCTTGACCTTCAGACTTAAAACCTTTCGGTTGGGTCATGAACACATCTTCATGTAAATCACCATTAAGGAAAGCTGTTTTAACATCCATTTGATGTAGCTCCAAATCAAAATGAGCTACTAAGGCCATAACGATCCTTAAGGAATCCTTTCGAGATACAAGAGAAAATGTCTCCTGGTAATCAATTCCTTCCTTTTAGTTATAACCTTTTGCAACCAAACGTGCTTTATGTCGTTCGATTTTCCGTTTGCATCCTATGGGCTTTACCCCCTTAGGTAGTTCAACCAGTTCCCAAACGTTATTTTTACTCATGGAACCAAGCTCATCAATCATAGCTTCATTCCACTTAGACGATCGGTCACTACTAATGGCTTCATTATAGGAGGTCGGATCGTTGTACTTCCCTATGTCCAGGTCTGCTTCATTAAGATAGGTTACGTAATCATCAAAATTAGCAGGTCTTCTAGGCCTTGATGACCTTCTTAATGGAGCATCAGGTTCTTGGGGTTGAGTGACAATGTCAGGATTTTGATCTTGAGAATTTGATGTGCCTTCATGTGATGGCATATTAGGAGTGATATTATCCTCGAGAGAGACACTAGGTGGGACAATGTCATGCACAAGAGGTGAAATAGAAGGAAAGTGTACAGTTTTCTCCCCTCCTTCTTGCACTTCTTGTAAAATAAGATCTTGATGTACATTGCTCCCACTAACATTAGAGTTTTCTAGGAACTTAGCATGACGAGTTTCAACTAAGCGAGTACAGTGAGAAGGGCAATAGAACCTAAATCCCTTTGATCGTTCAGGATACCCTATGAAGAAACAGCTGACTGTTTTCATGTCAAGCTTTCTCTGTTGAGGGTTATAAAGTTTAGCTTCGGCAGGGCAGCCCCACACTTTCATATATCTCATACTTGGTTTCCTTCCCGTCCAAATTTCAAATGGTGTCATAGGAACCGATTTAGAAGGAACCCTATTAAGTATAT
The DNA here is from genome assembly GCA_039602395.1 of Deinandra increscens subsp. villosa. Lineage (NCBI taxonomy): Eukaryota > Viridiplantae > Streptophyta > Magnoliopsida > Asterales > Asteraceae > Deinandra > Deinandra increscens. The sequence goes on from JBCNJP010008575.1 coordinate 6,607, forward strand.
GGACTGCCGTCTTTAATGCCTCGGTCCATAAAAATCAAGGTAGGTGTGTATTTGCTAACATACTCCTTACCATATCCATAAGAGTTCTATTTCTTCTCTCAGCAACGCCATTCTGCTGAGGAGTACCCGACATGGTAAATTGGTTCATAATCCTGTGTTCCCTACAAAACTCAAAGAAAGGACCGGGAGCTTGACCAATGTCTGTATGTCGACCATAATACTCACCTCCTCTATCTGATCTCACTACCTTTATCTTACGGTCGAGTTGATTTTCAACTTCAGCCTTAAAAATTCTAAACGTGGTCAAGTGATTCAAATTTCTCTTTAATTAAATATAAGTACATATATCGTGAATGGTCATCTATAAAAGTGATAAATGACTTATGTCCTGATATCCCCTCAGGAAAAGGTCCACAAATATCAGTGTGTATGAGTTCCAATAAATTGGAACTTCTTGTGTGTGACGCCCACTCCTAGACTTGGCCCTAGGAGCGGTCACGCATCGGATTTACTCATGAACACAAGGTACAACAGAGATAACTAACGCAGCGGAAATAAAAACTTTATTCATATGCCAAGTATTACATAGTAAGAGAGACAAATACAAAAGTGAAATAAACATCTTCACGCCAGTTTTTCAAAAATGTCTTCTCTTGATAGCTTGACTTTGTCTTGATAGTATATGCCACCTAGTTCCTGCTCACATCTCAGCCTTCCCTTTTCGATCCGAAGGTCCAGCCTCATCTGACATACATAACTTAACAAGTCAGCTTACGCTGGTGAGTTCTACGTTTTGGGAAAACTTTACCTTTCGAAGGCACTTAGGTTTGTCAAACACATTTCTGCAATTAGACAATTAAACACAAAGCATATAGCACACATATTCACATATTCTAACCTTGTGAATAAACTAACCTTCTGTTGCTTTGTCATTCTTGTCTCATATTAAATTTTGTTTTAGGGAAATAGTGTTTCTACTTGCTTTACGAACACATCGTATAGCAATGGTCCCTTTAGTTTTGACACTATATAGCTTTGACGCTATCTGGCTTTGACGCCACTTTAGCTTTGACGCATTCTGGCTTTGACGCCGCTTGGTTTTGACACCATTGGGACAACACTATTTAACTTCTTGTTTCAGAAGCCCCTTACCCACCAATCTTTTCTCGATTACCATCCTTAATCTATTTTACTAGAAACATCGAAATGGTAATTTATCTTTCCTCTAATCATCACCATACAATCAATACATATAACATGCAATTATAACAATTGAGAGCATTTTCACAGAACGTTATGTATATCAGCCCAAAATGGTTTAAAGCATTTAAACAATTTAAAAGAGGGCTCATAGAAACTCACCTTAGCTTTGCGAAGCTATTATTCTTGGGTTAAGTTCTCGTGAATCAGTTTCTTAATTCCTTTAACGTAATGTCCCTATCAAGACATCCTAAAGGTTACAATTCTCATTTAAGAATTACCTCATTATCCAAAACCCAACTTTTTATTGGTTAATACCCTTAATAGTCAAAATGACCATTTTGCCCCTTTTACATATTTTGTTATATCTTTATCAATTCTTTGCTCCTTAACGTTTACCGCTCGTGTTTCCTCATGACCGATCATTTGGCGGAATTACTATGAGGAATAGTCACGGGGTTTGGAATTTGGTGACGATCGTTACCAGCCGTGTAGGCGTCATTGACGACCATGAGGCGGAATTACTACAATCGTTGCACCGAGTAATTTAATTATAAATTACCAAAATTTGAACTCATATATATTTAATATATATGTAAATATGTTACCATACCAAATTTCAAGTCCCCATACCTTCCGGATTATTTTATATTAAATATCCATATTCCGAAACCCTAATTTCCCATTTTTCTCGTTTCCATAGAAAAACTCATTTTTTATACAGAACCATCATAGGGTATCATCTATTATGACATTTTATAATATACTTTAAGATGGCAAAGCTTAATTCAAAACCGTTTACTCGATTTGGGCAAAACATCATCATGAAAACCCTAATCTTGACCCATTTCCAAAACTAATACCAAACCTTCACCAATTCTGAAATAAACTTAGGGCTTTCTTAAAACACATCAAATTAGGATTACCTACCAAAATTCAGAGCTTAATTCCCATCCGATCATCCAATTTTACCCAAACAAGCTCAAGAACCCTAATTTGAGCATAGTTTTAAAAGTCATACTTAGAGATTGATTTAGCCAAAACTGAAAGAGGTTATTTTAGACCTTACCTAATAATGCTTGACTGCAGAAATTCGCTCTTTAACTCCTCACCGTTTGAGAGAATTTGATTGATGAAGCTTCTGCGTTTTCTAGGGTTTTTAGAGAGTTTTTGGATGAAGAAATCATGAATTGGCAGGGAAATCTGATGAATTCGACCTCTATATATAGCCATTGGTTGGGTCTTGATGTCTAGACACGTACCCTAGTGACTAATCCCTTCAAAACGACGTGTGGATTGCTCAAACAATCGAAAACGTGGCTTAATTCGCGACCAACACGTTTTCTGCGACCTGTAGTCGGCTCGCGTATCGCGCCATAAGCCAAGGAGGGCTTCGCGATACGCCTGGTACTTTGGGCAGTTGACAGTTTTGGTCCCTGTACTTTTTATTTGCATTTCAGCCCCCTAACTCCTACCAAACTGTTATTTTATGCACCGAACTATTATAAAACATGATTAATAAAGTTTCTAAGGCTCGGGACACCCTCGATGATATACATATACATACGTATATATTTATATATATATATATATATATATCTTTTGATATTTTACGTTCTAGCCCCTCAAACTTTACAACACTTATCATTTCATGTTATGGATCATATTAGGATATATTTTTACTACATTCTAAGCCTTAAATGCTCATAATAGTTATAGATACGTATAATATCTGTATACGTTGATAACTTTACATAATTTACACTTTTGGCCCTTCTACTTTTCCATTAACTATTAACACACGTATTCACATGTATATATCTATCAATTCACACATATATCATCATGTTATTTGTATAAACATATATTTATCTCATATTTTACTTTCTTTACCCTTTAACTCATCCGTTTATACAAATTTCATCATTTTGGCCACTAACACGTATTTCTAACACATGCGATTTATCTAATGCATAGTTTACCATTTTTATCAATCAAACTTACGCATTGATAATATAGATATGTATTTACTAAATATATCATGTACCTGTGAAATTGGGGTGTTACATTGTGGCACCTCTTTTATTTCCTTTCGCCATTTTCCCTTTAAGGCATTTTACACATGTTTCAAAATCACTGAAATCGAGATTTGGTAGTATGCCATCTTTCACTAGACGTACCATTCGATCTCGTGAGATGTGGCCCAAGCGTTGATGCCACAATATAGATGAAGTTTCCATATATCATTTTCTTTTCTTTATGTTTTCATTCACATTATATGACAACAAAGATTTTGAAAATTGGTCATCCAAGTTCAATTTGTAGAGATTTCCATCTAAATAACCATTACCAAGAACACGAGAATTTAAACTAATAGTGACTTTACCATTACCAAATGCTACATGATAACCATCATTGTCTAACTTTCGTACAGATACTAGATTTCGAGTAATTCTAGGTACATAAAGAGTATCTAATAAGTTAATACAATGACCACCTTGCATAACTAATTGCAAAGTTCCTACGGCTTCAACATTTAGGGCATCACCGCTCCCGACTTTAATTGTCCTTTGCCTTCTTTCCAGCTTCTGGATTGTAAGGAATCCCTGTAAGGTGTTTGTAACATGAACCATGGAACCAGAATCAATCCACCATGTGTTTATAGGAACATCAATATTAAAGGACTCATAAATCATAAGTAAATGATCACCTTCTTTGCTAACCATTCCTTGAATTTTGGGCAATCTCGTTGGCGATGCCCTTTCTTATGGCAGAATTTACAACGAATAGGACCATTAGGAGTGGTTGAGCCAGATGATGTACTTGCATTCGGTTTCTGGACCTTTGAGCTTTCTCCTTTATGGAAGTTACCTTTCCTCTTCTTGGTGTTTGTGGTGGTGACATGAGCAACATCGGGTTTTTCTACTTTTAAACGCTCTTCCTCTTGTACGCACATGGCAATGAGTTCACTCATTTGCCATTTGTCCTTTTGAGTATTGTAGTTTATCTTAAAGGCATCAAATTGTGCAGGAAGAGATGTCATTATAAAGTGTACTAGAAAACCCTCGCTAATTTCCATGTTCATACCCTTCAATTTATGGGTCATGTCGCTCATCATCATGATGTGCTCACGCACACCACTCACACCATCATACTTTGTAGTTAACATCTTCAGGATCAAAGTACTTGCATGTGCCTTGGAGGTGCCTCTGAATTGCTCCTCTACAGAGTCTAAGTAAGTTTTCGCGCTTTCAGAGTCAGGGATGGCTCCGCGAATGGCAACCGAGATGGAGTTCTTTATAACCATGAGAGACATTCTGTTAGACCTCTCCCACTTTTCATACACTTGTTTCTGATTTGTAGTGCTTTCAGCAGTAAGTGCAGCGGGAGGGTCATGCCTTAAAACATAGTCCAAATCCATCATTCCAAGAGTTAGTTTGACAGCATCTCGCCATGACGCAAAGTTAGTGCCAGTCAAGGGTTCAATTCCATAGTTAGGATTCATAGTGATGGCTGGATTGATACAGTTAGAACATATATTTTTAGAAGAACAGAAGTGAACTTAAAGCATACAGGGTAATCACATAAAATAAGCAAGATTTAGCACCTTGAAGATTAAGCCTATTATAACACCAAAATAATAGACTATACTAAGGTTCTAACTGAAAGTTGGTTTCGCGTTGGCTATATCCAAACTTCAAGTGTTATGAACATACATAAAAAGTGAGTTAAGGCACATAAATACAACATATCACCTTTGGGCAGAAATGACATATCTATGTATATTAGGCCAATACTTCACTATGTGTATCATCAAACAATTGGCCGTTGGGTTCATTGCTTGAAAACACACATAATTACATAACCAGAAATCATTTAAACTTCAATGTTGAATCAAATGATACACCGTTGGGTATAATCATCCAATTTCTTCATTAAAGTTACCATTGTGTATATGTATGTAAAAGTTCCATTCTAACATATACGGGTGAAGGAGTTTTCTGCAAAGTTTAAATTCATTTGCAAACATATTCATTCAATTATGCGATTCATGGGAGAACTTTTGTAAATAAATTATAGACTATGTATGCATTCTCCAAATAGAAAACTTAAGTCGAATCATGATTAAAACTGACTTGCATAAATTTAATTTACACTTCAAAATTAAAACTTTGAACAAAAGTTTATCATAGTGAGTTTAAACTTCGAAAAGTTTGAAATCAATTATCACTTGTAAAAAAAATGAAGTCTTATATAATCAAATCCTTATACGTGGAATTAAGGAATCAATTAGTTAATAAAATATTGATATAATATGTATACTTTTGAGTCATAACGAGAAACAGACCTACCCGCGCGTTGCAGCGGGTAGCTTGTTTCTAAGAATGTTAATGTAAATTATAAAGAGAGTAAAGTTGTAGATTCATTAAGCTGATTCTTATAAGAATCAGTAACTTCTAGGTTTAGCAAAAGATATCCGCTCGTTGCGACGGAGACATAGTAGATGAAAGAAATTAAAAATATTACATCTACAAATGTACAAATAGATTGAATAAGCTGCATGCATTGACGATCCCTATCTTACTTCCAAATCGTGGTTGTGTATGCCGGCATCACAAAGCCTTAAGTAAGTATGCAAATTAAGAATCCATAACACGTTAGATCAAGAGAGGAAAACACCATTTTATACATGTGTGTGTGTGTGATTAACTTAAGTCTACAGAAAGAAAGTAAACAATCACATGACAACACTTAACTCAAGTTATGTAGTACCAAATCATAATTAATAAAATCAAATTCCAACAAAGATTAAGTTTTGCACATCTAGTTAAGATTAATGGCTCACCCAAACACCTAAGGTTAATTGCAATGGTTTCGGGGAGGAGGAATCGGGGAGGGTTCGGGGGAGTTCGGTGGGATCGGGGTGCTCGGGAACACCATTGCGGGTGTCTCGGGGTCCCCGATCGGGGAAGGGGTTTGGGGTCCCGACCTTGAGAAGAAAAAAACGGGGAAAAGAGAGAGAGTGGGGATTGGGAAGGTTTTTATGGGGTGTTTGGGAGAGTGGGAGAGTGGGGAAACCATTGCAATTAAAATGGGGAAAAATGGGAAGGGGTGGGGAATGATGAGGTGGCACCAAAAATGGAGTGGGGGATTGGGGAAATGGGGAAACCATTGCAATTAACCTAAGAGTGTATTGCTTAAATTCAAAGCATGCATCTTTTATATAAGCATAAGTATGCTTGGGGGTTTATGTAGTTTGATGATGAAGGCATGCATGCTTGTGAACATATTCAAAGTGCCAAACATGGAGCAGGCTACACAAAAGCAATCACTTAAACCAAAATCTAGACAAAAAGTAAAACAATTGACCAAACATCATCCGTATGTTTTCTTTATGTACCAAGTTAATTAAAAGGAATTTAGTAAATAAAAAAACAATCTAAATGAGAAATATGATGAGAAAACGGCTGAAAAGAGTGAAGGAACCATCTCATATTCTCATAACTCGCAAAAGCTAAACCTTTATTTTAGAACCTGGTGTTTGCGGCTGGTTAGGCATCAAAGTAATTCATCCATCAAGGCATAATAGTAATTTGCCAAAAGTAAGAGGGGTTGGAGGTGGTAGGCTTACCTTGCTCACTGATGAGCTCCTTGAGGTTGATAAATTAAGAACATGGTGATCCTGTCACAATGTGTCACAATGGAACTGGTGTGGAACTGGTGTCATATTCCCTTAAAAAAATGTCATAAACCATCATTAATTGTTTACATTTACACATACAAAAATTGAACTGAGTGATAGTATGAGCTGTGAATTGAACCCCGTTTTCACCATGTTCTAAAGCAATAATATTTGGTAAGAACACAAACACCAAAATAGTCACATTTTTACTAATATAACCTCATGATCCAATACGAAAATGTGGCACAGACCTGTCAATATCATTTATAGCTATAAAAAAACTCAGCATAGAGACATTTATAATATCATTTATAGCTATAAAAAAACTCAGCATAGAGACATTTATTTGAACCATCTGATGTTCAAGAACAATCTAATTTGAATTATTGCCGTCAGGAAAAAAGAAAAAAAAGAAATATATTAAAAAGTGAAATGTTTTGTATGTGTTTGACTTGAAGTAGTCAACGTAACTTTGCTGCTAGATATCTATATACGCTTCTATCAAATTCAATTTACACTTTAAAGTTTAAACTCATCACCTCGAACCATCGTCATGCCCCCTCCCTGTTCACACCGTTAGCAAAACTAAAAAATTTCTTAGCTATAAAATTGGACGGTTTCCCTTCTGCCATTATTCAATCTCTTTTTTATGTTTTCTCTTAACTATTAGAAGTATAAATTCATGTTTTCATAGAAATACTCTACATATATATAAAAGCTAACACATAAATTCTGAGTTAGATCGCCTATAATTTTCAAATTTAATTACCATTACATTGTAGCTTCATTGCAACTGTCACATCATTTTAAAAAGTCTCTGTTCCATTATTTCAGTTTACTTATATATACAATCCACATGAAAAATACTTTTATAAATATAAGTATAATGAATCCATTTATGTTCAGTTTATTTTCATGAAGCCAGACAATGTATAAATAAAAGAAAAAAAATAGTATGAAATATGTATTTTCTTATCTTACCTTTGGTCAAGTATCGTGACTTTCACTGTGTGGTAGTTTTTGTTCTTCTGAAGTCTAGTTGACCTTTGAACACGTCTAATATATAGTCTTGCATTGTTGTATTCTGTTAGAATTTATTTTTTTTAAATCTGTTCAGTTCCTAATAGTTTAGTGTACTTCAAGAAACAGGTATTTACCTTTCGTCCGTGCTTCGAGCATGTCACGGGATGCAAAGTTGAAATAGAGTCTGGGAATGTTTCTTTCTGTAATCGGCGTGACAATCGTCTTGTTGGCTAGAAGTATTGATGCACGTGGTTCTGTGCAGATGTCGTTGCTTATTAAGTAACATCCATTTTCTTTCATAAGAAGATCAACTTTCTTGTTGCTTTTCTCTACTTTTGCATCGATGACGTCACCCTGTTGACATTAAGACAGTTATTGTGCTGTCAATTACTTTATTGTTTTTGTACGATTATTAGCAATAGAAATTTGAAAAGAACTTACCTTTGCATCAACCAAAAGGTAGTACTGATCTTTACTCTCATAGCTGCCAGTGTAAGGAAAGTATTTCCCTATCAACCTTACTTCAATTGGAAAAGATTTGAGACGTGGTTTGATGTTTGCTATGCCTTTCGAAATTTCAGTTTCCGTAAAAAAAAAAGTCATTTGTAGAAGCAATCAAGCAACTGTAAGAACAATCTTCATAACTGGCACATATATTTCTACCTAATAGTTATCTAAGTTTACATGTAGATAGAATTGATATAAAGAAAATAAGCTAATATCGAAATAAGAAGCTTACACTATGAAAATATGAAAGAACATGATAACTTACCTTAAAAAATACATTTGTACCAAAAAAGTGAACCTGCAACATATAAATAACTGATAAACAAATTGAAAATTTAACAGATACACACAATGAGAAAGAAGAAAAATAAGAGTAAAGTTTAATAGAAAATAATAAGAAAGGAAGTTACTTATAAACTATAAAGTATAACAAATGCAAACATGATTTGCTAGAGGCAAAAATGATATCTTTGTCATTTTCAGCAGCCTAAATAATTTGACAATTAAATAATGATTCAATCAACTCTAGCCCACTTGTAAAATAATTAATCCTAATTAAATTTGATGGATGATAATGTATCAAGTGAACTCCTCCTTTGAACGACATTAATTGGATGATTCAGTAGAACATCTTAATTGTTAAAATACAAATAGACATCTATACCAACAACACAACTGGTGTGCGCCCAAAGTGCAATCGACCACCAAATTGAAGGAAATGATAGCACAAAAAACAATTGGCATCTCTATATCAAAAGAAAACGGCTGACTTTTAAAAAATTTAAAAGCATGCAACCATCTGTAGCTAAAAAAAAGAGTAGCAGCCACTTAACCAATTTCAAACATGAAGGGACTCAAACAGAATTTTAGACACTGGAACAACCAAATTATAGAATTAAAACCCACAACAAACAAATAACGACCCTAAAAACGGATGGCAGCGGTTCGATGGTGGTAAACACAGGTCACATGGCAGCGGCGTCAAAAACGCCCAAAGAAACCCTAGAGGTCCGATTGTGTGACACTCAATGTAATGGCAGTCAAAAGCCGGCGACGACATTCCAACGCCCACAAAATCAGAGAGATAAATCGGATTCAAAGAAACCCTAGGCCTCCAAAAACGACGGCCACACACCGTAATGTAGCGACAACCGACAAACCCTACCATTAGTGGCGATAATCCAACGGCCATAACATAGGAGAAAGAAGCCGTACCAGAGAAAGTAGCGAGGTAGCCGAGAAATCATAACGGTAGCGGCGATTTTCCGGCGATGACATTCCAGCGGCCACAAAATGGGACAGAGAAGCCCGGGTAGCCTAAGATTTTTGTCTCTCACACTTGCAAGTCTCAATCAATAATCCTAAGAAATGAGATTCGTTATCAGAAGATGAGATGAGGGGAAGAATGAAAGATAAGGTGAAAGGGGAAGAATGAAAAGTCTGGTGCATATCCACTCACCAACCACCGCCCCTAATAAACCAATTGAAATTTAACATCTTGTGTACAAAAAAGACACTCGGAGGACTATGGTTTGATGAAACCAACTACAGTACTTTCCCTCACATGAAAGAAATGTAAATTGTTAATATATATAATCGATTATGTCAGAGATCCACAGATTGAGAATAAAAACATTTTATTTTATTAATTTGATTGGAATCACGAGACTTGATGTTTGTTTATTTGCAAAATTACGATCGACAATAATGATTTCAATAGTCGTAATTCCAATGGGCTTTCCGATTTGTTCATCAAATATCAAGGCATCAAAACGAATTTTACAGATTTAATTGATGTTATTAACGTGGCTCTGATGCCACATGTTAATTAATTCTTGATTATGAATCAATTTCCCAGAACCCTAAATATCAATTCAATCATGTAGTCATATAATTCAACATGAATTGTAAAACTTACTTGTAGTAGGGCATACAATCTTCGATGATGAAGAAGCCATTTGTTGATTCCCGTTATGATACCTTGAATCGATGGATGATTTGAAAGAGATTGTTAGTGGTGTTCTTGAGAGAATTGTGATAGTCAGTTTCTAATGATCATAGAGAATGACGATCGCTTATCAGAATCCCTGTAATCTCTTCCTTAATAATAGGTATCTAATAGGAAATCATAATTGCCCCCTTAACTTATTAATATTTACATTTACTTCCATCAAATAAATGTTGGGGACCATTAATGTCATATTGGTATAGTTAATTAATTATTATGAAATGGTCCTAAGGCCACAATTATGTGGATAATTTCCAACATATTAAGTAAGTCAAACAATTGACAAGAATAAAGTTGCTATTGATGTCATCTTGCAAGAGATATATAGCTTCCTACTTACGAGGAAGTTGTTACCGAGAGAGAAATACTTGCTCAAAATCATGAGAAGATCAAGTTAAATATTAATTAAGATTATCTTTACTTGTAATTATCTCTTTGATTATATGAAGACTCAAAGAAATAGCTAAAGAAGAGGGGCCTTGAAAATACAAGTGGTATATTTGTTGTATTGTGATCTTAAAATTATGGGTTTAAGCTATGGGAAATAGTCTCTTGTACAAAAGGTATAAACTGAGATCGAAATATGATTCGGCTCTTTCCGGAACCCTGTGCAAAGTGGGAGTTAAAGTCAAATACAAAATAATTTTTTTTTTAAAGGAGTAAATTACACAAAAGGTCTTTTATGTTTTACCTAAATTTCGGATTTGATCCTTTAACTAAGGTAGTTACGTCAAACATCCTTTATGTTTTATACTTGTTTCAGAAAAGGTCTTTTGTCACTAACGGAGTTAAAAAGATCTGTTAAGTTAGGGGTAATTTTGTCATTTTGTAACATATTTTAATTAAAGATCAAAAATCCAAATATCCATTGTAAAATCAGATAGTTCTTCCCTTCGTGCACTCCCGACGAAGGACCGCCGCATTCCTACCCAGCGAGTCCTTTGAGTTCGAGTTATCTGGTGAACCAACTTCCATTGAATCCATGGCCTCCGCCGACGAACTCCTTTTAATTGGCCAGATCCAACCGATGAAACTCTCCTCGCACCTTCAAAGATCCGGCCGGAATCAACGAAATCAAGGAGAAATTGGAAACTATAGATAAACAAAATACCACAAATATGGGAAATAGCCACTTTTACAAAAAGTATAAACTGTGTATATTAGATCAAAAAATGATCTGGCTCTTCCCCGAACCCTATGCAAAGTGGGAGTTAAAGTCAAATACAAAATACGTTTTTTTAAAAGTCACAAAGATTTGTTGGAAATTATGATATAGGAAGTTATAATGTGCAAGTTGGCATGTTTTATCTATCCCACATTGGTGGGGGTAGAAACTTAGGGTGGGTTTATAAGCCTTATACTTATCTCAACTTCCAAATGTTGTGGAGGTTTAAGGAAATGGCTAAGCCCACACGCACGCCGAGGCGAGGCGAGACACGAGTTCCGCGAATAGGCGCCTTTGAGGCGCACTTTGCACTTCGCACGACGCTGAGGAGCTTTTATTTTTGGCTAGGAGCGTCCAGGTTCGGTGGTTTTTTGCTAACTGAAAATATAATAACCGAAAGTGCGAAACTTAGGGAAGAGATAATCCCACGTTTCCATTATCTGCGAGTTGGTTACTCATAGATTTTTCTCACTTTCGGGTGCCAGTCGAATCTATAAAAGGAGGCCTCTACAACCAGATTCAACCACCCCACAATTCGCAGCTCTCTTTCTTCCTCTATCGAAGTTCTGTTTCTGCTCACAACTTTCTGTTATAATCTGCTTTCTGTAACATCCCAAATTTTTTTAATAGTTAAATTTCCTGTCAACGTCTAGTCAATTAAAATTCTATTCGTAGTTGAAAATCTCCCTAAGTATTGGAGAACTTACTTTATGTAAATTTTGGGGTTTAATGGGTAAATGTAAGTTTTTAGTGGCAACATAAACAAATAACTAAGTTGAGGGGCCAGAATTGCATAAGCCTAAACTAGAATTAAACAAAAAGGAAAAAAAGAAGGGGAGGAGGTCGTGAATACGACCTGGAGATCGAACTCCCTCCTCTCCACCTTGCTCCTCTCTAATTTCTGCAATCAAAGGATTTAGGCTGCGATTTTGGCATGCAATCTTGGATTTGAAGTAGTCAATCACCTCCCATCATCCTTAGTGTTGCAAGTAAGTAAAACCCTATGAACATTGCATGTGTAGGTCACGAAATTAGGGCCTTGAATCTGCAAATTTATGATGTTATATGAATCCCATGATGCTAGAGAACTCATATGTGGCATGAATTCCTAAATTGGTTAACAATTTGTGGTGTAGTCACCAATTACCCATTCTTGAACCTTCATGTAAGTAACCATTTATGATACTTGTGTAATTGCTTCCATCTCTTGAATTCATGTATGAAATTGGTGTTAAATGGTTTATTGATGATGGGTTGGTGATGAATTTCACCTACAACATGTAAAATGGTTACTTGAGAGTCATTGAAGTTTAGTTCTATGTGTGTATCTAAGTATGCACACAAGGTGTTCGATGAAATGCCTAAAAGAGCCAAAATATGATAAATGCAACCAAATTTCTAGTTTTGATGTTAATTGGTCATAGGGAACTATAAGTTCACAAAATTGACTAACTTGATGAAAGTTAGGTGCATTTGCTAGCATGAACATTGTATGCCACAATCAACAAGATGATGTCAATGAAATCATAATGCTAGGTGCAAACTTGTTAAATATACTTGATTACCATTCCTTGTGAATTTATGATTATATATGTAACATAGAAACCATGTGATTGAAATGTGATAAATGCTACTATGATTATGATTATGATCCTAACGGGTTAGTGACCCATTAGGTAATCAAGGTGACCAAGTGAATAACGCCGGTGTTGGAGGAAGTAGTGGATCAAGCTCAAAAGGTAACATTAATTATGTTACATGATGTAGATAAGTAAATGTGTCTTTGTTATTTGGAATAATAAACTATGAAGTATATAATGGGCGACGAATGGTTCTAGGAACCGTGAAGCTCAAAGCCAATAGGTCCTCCAATGATAAACTTGACCATAGAAAGGATTCGGATGAATCGAAGAACGTATGAAAGTTATAATGGCTAAAATGGGCTTGTAGGAGCTTATGCCAAGTAACAAAAGAATGGAAATCTTAAATGGTTAGTGAACCATAGATTCCGAGGCTTAAATATGGTCAAGTGAAGCATTTGGGGTAAACCAAAGGCGATGACCCGTCTTAACGGGTCAAATAATGGTACAAGGCTTATTTGGTCAATTTCTGTAATGATTTAGTGAACTAACGATAAGTATAGTGGAATTTATGTGAACTATGCACAAAACTTATAGTAACGGTAATGCATAAGGCTGAACTCATAAAGATTGTGTAGGACTAATTGATAGTTCTACATATAATTAGCACATTGCTATATTACCTACATTATGAACTTAGATGTGAATTACATGTGTTGGGTGAATTCTGGATGACAATCCTTGATGGTTGTCACAAGAGATTCCTTAGTGGGTAAAATGGGTCGGATGGATCCCGTTCATGCAAATTGGGTTGGTAATCGACCAAGGTATGTGTAAATGACTAAAACTTGCATTTAGAGTCAAATTATAAGTGTTGAAACACTTGTTATAAGGTAGGAAAGTTGGGTTGGAAAATCTGGGCAAAATTGGGTAAGAAAGCCAAAAATTTGGCTAAGTATAGAATTGGCCGAAATTAGCCAATATTCTGTCAAAAAGGGTCCAGCGCGTACCGCCCAGAAATTAATTATTCTGGGCGTACCGCCCTTGAATGAAAAACCAGATTTTTATCATTTTTCTTCATCATTTGATATTGTAATGAATGGTTATGCAATAGAAGCTCACTATTGAATGTGAGTATGTTGCAGGTAAAGGGAAGGCTTAAAGGATGCTCATCAAGACTTGGAAGAACCGATCACGTGAAGGCTAACGACCCGTACCGTATTTTGTTTATAACCCTAGTAAATGTTGTTTAACAACCTGTGAAGGCTAGTTACTACATAAATGGTATATTTTGTAAAAGCTAAGCCCAAGTGTCGGGTTGTAGGGTTAATAATCATGTAATTTTGAACAAAAATTTTCTGGGACCAACCTTAAATGTTATAAAATGTTATGTTTGACATCAAATTGTATACGGGTGTTACACTTTCATTGCTGTTGAAAGCCCGATTAGAGTCTGCATTAAATCCAAGGAATTTGCGAGAAGTCCTACAACATTAAAGGTCGTAAAATCCTTAAGGACAAGAGCTATTCCGTGCAGCAATTCTCTCATTCATTCAGCGACTTTCAGGTTGGTTTTATATTCCAGAATTGTTCTTTAAATTCGTTTGATAACGGAACACTCTCATTCTACCTTTCTTACATTAGTTTGATCGTGTAGGACCAAAACTGATTTGACCAACAACTCGGTAAATGATAAATAATCAAATCGTGTTTATTTTGTTTTGATTGAAACAATTTCAACATTCTTAAGGATTTTTATTTTTTGATTTAAACTTTCAGAAAAATGGACTTTAAACTACCCACTGCAAACCTGTGATTTATGAATCAAGAATTCGTGAAGTTGGACAGATTTGAGCCAAAACTATACTCGTTGTGCCGACAAAGTAAAATTCATGCTCATTGTGCTGAAACTTTACTATGTCCTTGATCCTGAGTTGGCTTCTATTTCAAAAAACCCTGTCCCTAAAGATGGAAAGGAAGTGGATCAGAAAACAATTACTGATTTGGAAGCGCAAAGACTTAACCGAAAGGAAGCAGAAGATCTTTGCCTTGGCCATATCAAGAATTCTTTGTCTGATCACCTTTACGACTTGTATGCACAGGCGAAAAGTCCTAAAGAACTATGGAAGGCTTTGGAACTCAAGTACAAGGCTCATGAGGATGGTACAAACAAATACCTGATAGCCAAGTACTTGGATTTCCAGATGGTTGACGAAAAATCTATTTTAGAGCAGGTGCATGAGCTTCAAGTTCTGGTCAATAAATTGACATCTCTTTCCATTCCTTTGCCTAAAATCTTTCAAGTTGGAGTTATTATTGCAAAGTTGCCACCATCTTGGAAAGACTTTTCTAAGAGAATGATGCATAAATTCGAGGACTACTCCTTGGATGAACTCCTGAAGCACCTCCGAATTGAGGAGGAGACTCGAAACAGGGAAAAACGGGGTAAAGTCGGAACAAGTGTTCATGTTCATCATTTGGCTGCAGGGAGTTCTGGGGGTTCTTGGGGATTTGGTCAAAAAGGGAAATCTGCTAAAAAATGGAAGAAGCAATTGGGACCTAAAAAGCAAGTGTTTAAGAAACCATAACAATCCAACAACCAGACGAAGAAAAGATCTGGTAAATGCCATGTTTGTGGAGAAACATGGCATTATGCTAGAGAGTGTGATCAAAGAAAATCCTCCCCTCCCTCCGCAAATGCTATTGCGGAGATTACTCATTTGGTGGCTAATGTGGATTTGGGTAACATTCATATGGTTGCCCAACGCAGCACACGCATCTTGGCGTGTAGGGATGGTTTTTGGATTCTGGGGTCACCGTTCATGTTAGTGGAAATAGAGGTGCATTATCACTTACGAACTTGTGCCGGAAGGGACGAAAGTGATATGCGCTGATGGGCACGGTGTGGAGGTTCGTGGTAAAGGAACAGTGCAATTGAACTTTGCAATTGGTCAACCGGTGATTCTTCATGATGTATTCCATGTTCCTGGAGTCATAAAGGGATTGGTTTCTGCTGACAAGTTTGACCGAAATGGCTTCAAGTTGGTCATCAAAGACTTGCAAGTGATGTTTTCTCGTGGAAATGTTTATGTGGGTCATGCGGTGAACAGGGGTGGAACGCTTAGCTCATACGAATATTAAAAATATTGAAAAAAATTCAAACTAAAGGTTTAATAAAATTGAAAGATAGAGATTTTGAAAAATGCGAAACATGTGTAAAATCAAAATTTACAAAGAAACATTTTCCAAGCGTTCAAAAACGTAACACTACACTACTAGAACTAATCCACTCAGATATTTGTGAACTGAACGGAATCCTTACCCGCGGTGGTAAGAGACATTTCATCACTTTCTGTGATGACTCGAGACGATATTTGCACGTTTATTTACTACACTCAAAAGACGAAGCTTTTGAGGCAATTAAAATATATAAAGCTGATGTCGAAAAACAACGTGAGAAACACATAAAACTTCTACGCTCGAACAGAGGCAGATAATATTTTAGCCGAGAGTTTGATACATTCTGCGAAGAGAATGGCATAAAACATGAAAGTACTTCTCACCATATACTCCTCAACAAAATGGTTTAGCAGAGAGAAAGAACTGAACTTTGGTAGAGATGGTCAACTGTAGGTTGAACCAGTCAGGTCAATCCAAAGATTTGTGGGGGGGGGGGAGCTTTGTTAACCGCGTGTCATGTTCACAATAGGATCACTAGTCGTGTGATTCCTAAGAGTCTATACGAGTTGTGGAAAGGAAGGAAACCAAACCTTGAATATTTCAGGGTTTGGGGATGTGTTGCTTATTATCGAACACCTGATCCTAAGAGAACCAAACTCCGAGCTCGAGCTATGAAAATCATATTCATAGGATATGCTCCTAATAGCAAGGCTTACCGACTTTTGGATGACGAATCAGGAATAGTCGTTGAATCCAGAGATGTGGAATTTTTCGAAGACAAGTTTTCTAGTGATGATGAAAACTTAAACCCCACTTTAACTCCTAGTACCTCTCGAGAGATAATTCAACCCTCACAGGTTATCGAAGAACCAAGGAGAAGTACTAGAGTTAGAAAGGAAAAGAGTTATGGGGAAGATTTCATTTCTTATTTGGTTGAAGGAACTCGAAAGAAAGTGATAACAGAACATGTCATATTCTCCATTAATTTGGATGACGATCCTAAAACCTACAACGAGGCTATTTCTTCAAGAGATGCTCCTTTATGGAAGGAAGCAATTAATGATGAAATGGAGTCAATAATGGGAAATGGAACTTGGGAGTTAGCTGATCTACCCAAGGAAAAGAAACCCATTGGATCAAAATGGATTTTTAAGAAAAAGTATCATCCATATGGATCTATCTCTGCCTACAAAGCAAGATTAGTTGCTAAGGGATACAGACAGAGAGAGGGAATCGACTACTTCGACACCTATGCACCAGTTGCTAGAATTAGTTCTATTAGAACTCTTATAAAAAGTTCTGCATTGAAAGGTTTGTACATTCATCAAATGGATGTGAAGACAACCTTTCTAAATGGGTATTTAAGTGAGGAGATTTATTTGAAGCAACCAGAAGGGTTTGTATTACCCGGACAAGAAAACAAAGTGTGTAGACTTATCAAATCTCTGTATGGTTTGAAGCAAGCTCCTAAGCAGTGGCATGAGAGATTTGACACCACTGTGACTGCATTTGGGTTTCGGCACAATAGTTGCTGATAGGTACATTTATACTAAATGCAAACCAGATTATACGGTGATAATCTGCCTTTATGTCAATGATATGTTGATTGTTAGTTCTCATCTAGAAGGTATTTCTGAAACTAAGAATTATCTATCCTCAAACTTTAAGATGAAAGATTTGGGAGAAGTGGATACCATTCTTGGCATCAAGGTGAAGAGAAATGACAGTCAGACTTCTCTAAGTCAATCACATTACATAGAGAAAATTCTGACAAAGTTTCAGCACTTAAACATCAAGGAGTTCAATACCCCTTTCGATCCAAGTGTGAAACTTAAGGTGAACTCTGGGAGAGCGGTGGCTCAACTAGGGTATGCAAGTGCAATTGGTAGCATGATGTATGCTACTCATTATACTCGCCCTGATATCACCTTTGCTGTAAGTAAACTGAGTCAGTATACTGTCAACCCGGGCACAAAACACTAGAAGGCAGTAGGTAGAGTACTTGGATACCTGAAAAGGACAAGTACTTTCGAACTGACATACACGTCATCTCCCAGAATACTAGAAGGATATTCTGATGCTAGCTGGATTGATTCTACAAATTATTCAAAATCCACAAGTGGGTGGATTTTTACTCTAGCCGGAGGAGCTATTTCTTGGGCCAGCAAGAAACAGACGTGCATTGCACACTCTATAATGGAGGCCGAGTTCATTTCTTTAGCAGCGGCTGGAAAAGAAGCAAAGTGGATTAGAGATCTGCTCACCGACATCCGTGTTTGGGATGATCTGATGTCGTCAATTCCCTTGTATTGTGATAGTGAGGCCACACTATCTAAAGTATACAACGCAATGTATAATGGGAAGTCGAGACACATATGTCTGCGGCATAGTTTCGTGAGACAACAAATTGAAAGTGGTACCATCAAAGTTGTCTATGTCAAGACGAGTAGGAACTTGGCAGATCCTCTTACCAAACCTCTGAAAAGAGATTTGGTAATTAAAACCACGAGGGTCATGGGTCTAAAACCACAATAGAATCATTGGTGATGGAGACCCAACTTAAACTTAGTGCTCCTATTTCTCAAGTTTAATGGGTAATAACGAAGTCATTTAACGATAGAAGGTACTATCATATTTGATAATCCATGAGTGGTAAGATAGTATGTCGTTGCCGAGAACGAGGCTGAGCTTTAGCTCTTAACAAAGTTTTGGAGGCATCTAAGCAACGAGGATGATGTAAAACTTTGCCTATATGATCTAGAGGTGGTGCCGCCTTAAATGAAGATATGTGGTTTATCTTCTAGAGGGTCATGAAAAGGATTTATAGCGCACGGCCATATTCGCGCTCAGTGAGAACACAAAGTAAGATCGTTGATGTGTGGGGGTAAACAGAAGGGGTC
The DNA here is from genome assembly GCA_039602395.1 of Deinandra increscens subsp. villosa. Classification (NCBI taxonomy): domain Eukaryota; kingdom Viridiplantae; phylum Streptophyta; class Magnoliopsida; order Asterales; family Asteraceae; genus Deinandra; species Deinandra increscens. Next base: position 25,853 of record JBCNJP010008575.1, read on the forward strand.
AACAGGTTCTTGGTTTAAGTCCATAGGACACCGTAGAATCAGTCTCTTCTTGTTTATCAACATAAACAGGGTTTAATCTACGTGACACTCAGGTGACATCATCTGTTTAAGTGAAAAGAAACATTCCAACTTGGTGGGGGATTGTTGGAAATTATAATATAGGAAGTTATAATGTGCAAGTTGGCATGTTTATCTATCCCACATTAGTGGGGGTAGAAACTTAGAGTGGGTTTATAAGCCTTGAACTTATCTTAACTTCCAAAAGTTGTGGGGGCTTAAGGAAATGGCTAAGCCCACACGCGCGCCGAGGCGAGGCGAGACGCGAGTTCCGCGAATGGGCGCCTTTGAGGCGCACTTTGCACTTCACAGGGAGCTGAGGAGCTTTTATTTTTGGATAGGAGGGTCCAGGTTCAGTGGTTTTTTGCTAACTAGAAACAAAATAACCGAAAATGCGAAACTTGGGGAAGAGATAATCCCACGTTTCCATTATCTGCGAGTTGGTTACTCGCAGATTTTTCTCACTTTCGGGTGCCAATCGAATCTATAAAAGGAGGCCTCTGCAACCAGATTCAACCACCCCACAATTCGCAGCTCTATTTCTTCCTCTATCGAAGTTCTGTTTCAGCTCACAGCTTGCTGTTATAATATGCTTTCATTGCTGTTGAAAGCTAGATTAGTTTCTGCATTAAATCCTGGGAATTTACGAGAAGTCCTACAACATTAAAGGCCGTAAAATCCTTAAGGACAGGAGCTATTCCGTGCAGCAATTCTCTCATTCATTCAGCGACTTTCAGGTTGGTTTTATATTCCAGAATTGTTCTTTAAATTCGTTCGATAACGAAACATTCCCATTCGACCTTTCTTACATCAGTTTGATCGTGTATGACCAAAACTGATTTGACAAAAAACTCGGTAAATAATAAATAATCAAATCGTGTTTATTTGTTTTGATTGAAACAATTTCAACAAAATTCTTAAGCTAGAATTAGCTTAGGAATCCATATACATTCGAAGTAACAACAAATCCTAATTGTGAAATACATCATTCAAAGTTATCAACTGAAATGGGCTATTCATGTAGATATATCTTTTGCCGTTAAAAAAAAAAAAAAAGTAGATATATCTTTTAAATACAAAAGGACACTTAAGAAAAATAGTTTTTTTTTTAGAGAATCCTAATTTGTTTTAGGCAGTTCGTAGTGGGGCGTTTTTTTTCATATAATGCCTGAAAACCGCCCCCTCCCCCGGGTGCTACAGGCGAAAATAAGGCCCTAGGCGTTTTGGTGATGGCGCCGATGGAGTCCCTCTTTTCCAAAAAATTAGCCGTTGAATGGGGGTTATGGGGATTATCCAATACACCCATTTTCTTCAAAACCTCTCTTGATGACATGGCGTCCACATGTCGCATAACCCCCATGAAAGGGATCATCCACTAAAGGGATCATCCACTACGGATAGCCTTAAGAGATCTGCCCCCACCCACTAATTTGTTAATTTTGCCATGTATTTAATTGCTCTTCTCATCGACAACAATGGCCGCTCCAGATCGATTTTTCGGTATCTCCGGCAGATACAAAAAGCATCGGGCTTCAATCGAAACCCTAGAAGCATGGGTGGGGTGAGATTAAGAGAGAGAGAGCAGAAACTTGTACCTATTTAGGGTTTTAAGGGACGAAGAGTTTTAAGGGACGAAAAGTGGTCGGGTCAAATATACCCGGATCCGGATCCGGAAGGCACAATTCCATAAGTTTCAATTGTCCTTTAATGTTGTAACTTAAAAGCATTTTTTCATTTAAAGTATCGAAATCAAACATAATTAATTTATTCTTATTTATTTTCGTAAAGGTTCGTGTTTTATAAGGCTCAAATCCATTAAAACATATTTTGATTTAAAAAAATTAGAAAAATATATTACTTATTAATTTTACAAATCAATTGTTGAGATTTAAGTACAACATAACTAGAGAAAATTAAGAGAATGGAGTATTTTTGGTATAGTTTCTTTTGTTAACTTTTTTAAGTTTCCTCGCCCCCCCCCCCCCCCACACACACACACGTTTTTTAAATGTTCATAATTTTTTCATACGGTATTATTTTTTTATAAAAATAAGTATTTTTCCTCTTTAATTTGAGTATATTATTAATATATAAAAAACTTTAAAAAGTTTTCTTTTGAAAAAATGTATTAGGTTGTGATATTTGTACTATTTTTTTTTTAAATGTATTAGTTTGAAATAATTGTATCGTTTTACATTAAAATAATTTGATCTGTACTGTTTTGCATTTACGTTTTGTTTTGCATTAAAACAGCTCTTTCTATGTTGTTTTGTATTAAACCAACACAATTTATGATTACTTAAAGTAAAACAACACATATAATTGTGTTGACTTGTATTAAAAATGTACTTGTTTTATATATATAGTGTTTTGCATCAAGAAACGTTATTTGTATTGTTTTACGTTAAGACAACATTATTTGTACTGTTTTAAAATAAAACAACACGTATAATTGTGTTGGTTTGCATTAAAAATGTATTGAGTTTTATATATGAACTTTTTACTTTAAGACAATATTATTTGTCTTGTTTTGTTTTTAGACTAAAATGTCTTTACTCTTATTTCTTAATTGTGTCACATGTCAAAGTTCTATTGTTTCTTATCCTTTTTAGACAAAATCAATTTCCTATTTGATACAACCCCTATATTTATATTTAAAACGTGTCTTTATGTACGAGGGTGAGTTCATTAGGGAACCTCAAAAAGGAACCGATGGAAATCGACTTAAATAAACTTCAATTAAACTTATTTCATTGACGTTGGAAACAGTAAATTATCAAATCATTAATGAGTTTTTAAAAGGTAAAATTAAACACTAAAGCTTAACCATAAACCTTAAACACTTAACTCTAAAACCTAAACCTTAATGATAAACCTTATAAAGCAATACCTAAAGCTAAACCCTAAAGCTAAACGCAAAAACAACCATAAAATCTAAAACCTAAACCATAAAGATAAACCTTATAAAGCAATACCTTAATATATCTAAAGCTAAACCCTAAAGCTAAACGCAATAACTAAACCGTAAAATCTAAACTATAAATCCAAGAAGCTAAACCCATAAATGATTCGTCGGACGATTGAGAGAGATCTAGCGTTGTTGAAATTACTCCAATCGGAATTCTTGTGTACCTGATCCATCGGTTATTAATAGTGGCGGAGCTTGAACAAAAACTCAGGAGGAGTCGGACTCAGTATAGGGGGGGGGGGGGGATTCGGTATATAAATCTTTTTCGAATGAACAAGTTAATAAATAACACTGTGAAGCGAAAAAGCAGACCCCTGACCCCTAATAAATCTCCGTCCATGATTATTAATTGTTCTTAATTTCTATTTTTGAGATTCCATAATTAATGAACTTTTTTTTTTCTTTCTGAGTTTCTGATATAGCATATAATTGTTTGAGTAAGCTTCGTTTTTAGTCCTCAACGTTTGCGCATTTTAATAATTTTAGTCCCAACTTTTTAAAAATCTCAATTTAGTGTCTCACATTTTTTTTTCTAATTTTGGTCTCAACGTTAACAGTTGTTTAAAGAGCCGTTAGACTGCTCTCATGTGGTCCATGAGGTGTACGTTTGTCATTTCCGTTTGTTTTAACTCATACTTTAAAACAAACGGAAATAACAAAAATACCCCTCACGTGGGGACCATGTGAGGGCAATCTAACGGCTCTTTAAACGGTTGTTAACTTGTAACCAAATTTAAAAAGAAAATAAAATGTGAGACACTAAATTGGAATTTTTGAAAAGCTGGGACTAAAATTGTTAAAATGTACAAACGTTGAAGACTAAAAATAAAGTTTACTCTAATTGTTTCCTTAATTTCAAACGTTTAATTTGATCATTAAGAACATATATAATATTATTGCATATGATGATATGAATTATTTCTAGAGAGGGAGAGAGAGAAAGAAGTTGAAGTATCATGAAAATAAGTTGCCTACAAGGTAGGGCATTTGTGAATGACAAGACAGAGATTCTATCATCTTTCATTTGAAATGGGCGAGACAAAATAAACCAACCAATTCAATCCTCTTCACCCCGGCCAGCCAGGTGAAAAAGCTAGCTAGCTACCTACATAGAAAGAAAAAAAAAAGTCGATCGATCGATCTACACATGTGTACTAATGCATGCATGCATGCATGGCTTCTGCCTGCGCCTGTGGCTGGGATGAGTCCAATTAGACTTGCCACAAATGTATACTAGAAATGAGTAAGCATCCCACCAATCATTACACCCAATTCCGTTAAATTTCACTTCACATCCATCTAGCTTTATTTGTTTTGTTTCTCTGTGTTTTTCTGACCTAGCTACCTAATTGTCTTTTCTTCAAACATTCATTTCATACATATATACCCCTCCTTCGCCTCCTAATTTATAACTTCAAGATATATAAATAGAGGAGGTTTAAAACTTAAAAGGTGTTAGATATAATAAATAAGTCGGAGATTACTTTATAGTTCATTATAGTATAGGGTCTTTATTGTAATTTCATGTACCCATATATACCGATGATATACAATAATACAAGTTATCTCTCAAGGAGGGATTCCATATATTTATTCACGTACAAGAAAACGGGGAATCACAGGAAATGAACTTAGTTAAACGAGTTCCGGTTGAACTCGTTTCAGTGTGTTTGGAATCGTCGCATCGAATCAATATTAGGTTTAAATTTTCGGGTTCCAACTTTTAGGATTTCGAGTTTTATAAGATTTTTGAAATTTTCATAACTCATCTCATAATAAGAACCATAATATATATACAACTTTGTATTGCTAAAAGTGATAAGAAATTTTACAATTTGAACATTTTTTATCGTCTATTGAAAAATAAGGATTTTTTTTTATAAATTGTATCATGGCTATCTTATTTAAACACACATAAAAATGTGTTGTTGAAAAGCAAATAACTATATAAATAAAGGTGCTTAAGTTTCAGAGAAAGAAAAAAATCCTATTTTTCCTGTGTGTTAACTTTTTTTTTTTTTAACATGAACACCTAGATTTGATAGGATAATATAGGTTCAATGTATATAAATTTTGCAGCATCACAACTTATAATCTTTTGATTGAAAAAATATACTATCTATCATCAAATTATTCCCTTAGAGACTACTATATGTTTAAATGAGATGAACATAGTTTATGGACTTTATTAACACTAATAACACATTGATTTAATTGCACATAGTAGCGGTAACTTAGTGTTTAGTGTTTGATAAACTCTATCTTTTTAAATGATGAGAGTTCAAACCCTATGATAAAGAAAATGCCGTTAAAAAATCACACATGTAATTTGAAACCGTAGAAAATAATATATGTGATCTGCTCCTAATAATACCAGAGAATAACATTGATGATGTTATAAGACATGATTGATGAAATTACCTTAATAATTATATTCAACAACTTGTCTATTAACACATGATTCGCCTTTTGAAACATCATTTGAATACGTCTTAGGTTCAAATCCGTATAAGTATAACATCTAAATAAAATTTAAAATTAGAAGTAAGATGGATTATTATTTAAAAAAAAAAAAGTTACGTTTGATTGAACTACTTTTTTTGTATGACCAAGTTGTTATACGAACATGGAAAGGAGTAGGGAGAAGGCAGGGGTAGTATTGTAATTACCATAAAGAGAAAGCCAGGAAGAGTCTTATCTATGAAGGGACACTACACTAAGCCAGGAGGAGTCTTATCCATGAAGAGACACTACAGTACTTTTATAATTAAATTAAAAATTTTACTTTTTTAAAATTGATTTTGGTGTCATTAAAATGTTTAAATTAATATAAACTAAATGTTAAGAATAATCGTTTTAGTAGATACTAAAAAAAGACATACCGAAATTATATTTTTATCTCAAATAGTGATCATAGATGACAAAACACAAAATAATTAATATGTAGAAACTAAATATTTTATACCTTTTCTTAAATAATACTATAAAATAATATTTTATGTGAGATGAGATCAGGTGAAACGAAATTTACGTGGGTCGATGACTATTAAAATTTTATACACAGAAAACCAGTATAATCTAAATTCGAACATATTCTAATTTTTAATTAGAAATGCATATCCTATAAATGTCTTGTCTTTTTCCAAGACCCGGTTAAGAAAAGGTACACAAAAAAAAAACAGTGGCGAAGCTTGAAAATATCAAGTGGGGGTCGGGATCTAATATTTTTTTCCTAACGCCAATTTTTGGGTAAATAGGGGGGTCGAAACCGGAGTATATCGAAATTTTCAACACGAAAACTATATACCCCCTACATTGCAAAAAAAAATCGGAGGGTCGGACGCCCCCTCCCGCCCCTTAAAAGCTACGCCTCTTCACAAAAATTTTATTTTCTAAATGTTAAACAAAACTTAATAATATAATTGGAATGTTTTCTTAAGGAACTACACTTTATTAATTTTAAGATAAATAAAACAAATTGTGTATTATTAAATAAATAAATAAAATTATGTTCTCCTTTTGTGGAAGTTTGATCTGAGTGATTCAGAGTTCAGACAATCTAATCTGGTTTCACTTAATTTAGACTTTAATATTGATAACCAATTTATCTATAGATAGGATAAGAATATGTCTTATACACATTTTTTACAAACCCTAGCACCAAATTGTAATCTTTCACTCATCTTTTATTTCAACTTATTATCATATAATAATTTCTTTTAATTTTTAATACATTAAATAAGAGAGAAGAAAAAATGATAAACAGAGAGATGGGAAGGGTTCTCCATCTTCCCATGCCATTAATATATGCACAGCAGTCGGGACCCTGTCGTGTCATCACCCATGAGACGCATGTTGTTTCCGTTCAGAGTCGTGTTTCATCTCGACACCTTGTAAGGTGTGATCTAGGTATATATAACACCTTAACTTAATTTGGACATCGATGTTAATTTCTATTATCATCCATTTCTTTGAGGTTGTATTAACATATGAGAGTAATTTAAAATGCAATGTTATGGTCCGGCTTAAATAATATGCCAATATAATGGACCATACACGAAAGTTACATAGGAATTTTTGTATTTCACATATAGAACTTTTACCATATTAAAATCCTTTTCAATTTCTGGAGTGAGATTTGCATTTGAATTATATAAACCTTGAATTTTAGTGTCAAAATAAATATAGTTAGACAATAAGTGAAATGTAATTATTTGTGATGTGATTATTAATTTATTCAAATATAAGTCTCACTAAACGGAATATAGAGTTCATCATAACTAATCTTGAATCTTCTTTTATAGTGTTTTAACTATTTTTAAATATATTTGAGCTTTTTGTGTCTTGTGATTCTCTTTGTATAAAATTGAAATTGCTAGAAAAATGAGTTAATTTTGATACATGAAAAACTAAAATTTTAGGAACTTTGAACACAAATATCCCAATAATTATATGTAATTGTAATTACTAAATTAGTTATTATCTTTGTGTTCTAGCTATTATGTGAGAGCTTTGCAACGAATCAAACTATACATGCATTTCCAAAATGATGCAAAGAAGATGATTAAGATATCAAAACTCAAAGTTGTGTGTTTGAACATTGTAAAGTTGCAAAAATTAGGAGAAAACATATGGGGAAGTTGTCCCTTATATAGCATGAATTTGAAACTTTAAAGTTTTAAAGTGTTATATGAGATTCTTAAATTTCTAAGATTATTTCCTTAAAAGATATATAGGGAAACGACCCCACCCAATTTCATAAATCAAAAGTGTAAACATATATCATTACCAAATCTAAATTCATGTGAAGATAAGTTCCCTTAATGTGCAAAAATACAAGTACTTTGCTTATAATACAATAAACCCATCATAAGATAGCCATATAAGTACCATTTTCAGAAAATAAGTTTTCATAACTAACTAGAAATTAGCAATGTGACCCATAACACAATTTAAATAAACACCCACTTCATAAGTTTAATATTCATAATAATATTTAGCGGAAGCATTATTAAAATTGTGTGTGTTCGATTTCCTCCTCGAGTTCCTTAAGCATGAGTCACCATTCTAATTAAAGGAGCCTTACCTAAAAGCGTACAATATGTATACAATATTATTAAACCAACTCCCAAAGTTCTACTTCATGAATCATGAACGAAAAATTTACCCCCATCGTCCATACGTCTAGAGCTTTGAGGAACAATTTGAAGAGAAAAGTCTCGGGATACATCCGATAATGATTGAGGGTTTTCTCTGACCACTCTTCATATATATCATATGAAGATGAATTAATTGTTAGGAACATTGTTTGTTGTTGTGTGCAATTTAAATTGTTTATGATTTATATGGGGATGTTTGATTGTTTACTATCTAAAAGGGGGGAGTTATATGTGTGATTCTTAATTAGTTGTTGCTCTCATTTGAATTAGTATACTTTGTAGCTTTTGTGTTTTCAAATAAGTCAGGATGATCTTTATGAATCGTGTATAATTACTGTCAGAATTAATTATTTCGATGATCAAAAATCAATTGGATAACTCGCGGAGAGTACATGACCTAATATGCAAAAGTATGTTATGAAAAACGTGTAGTTGATTTTGACTAAATATTGTCTTTATATATTGAGGGAACCAACATAATAGATCATTGCAACTGTTAAATCAATAGCAAAAACCCATAGATAGCAGATTTAACCTATAGAAATTACAAGTTTACTACCAATGCATAAAGTTGCTAGCTACTATTGTATGAAGTTGCTACTAAGGTTGCAGTTGATGGCGAATAATAAAATTGCTACTGATGATCAAAGTTGATAACGATGACCAATATATTACCATGAAAACTTTGCTATACGATTACTAACATTGCTATTGAAACACGGTTACACCGATGAACATGTTTGCTGCCGAAGAGCGGAATTACTATTGAACCTTTAAGTTGCTACCGAAGCACAACATAACACCTACTAGTGGTTTTACCCCTTGGATATGTGAGTTAGAATATGAGTTATTTTTTATAAATGGTGAAAAAACACTCATTCAATGATCACACTTCAAAATTTATATCATTGTTTACCACAAGACTCAAACGCTATAAAGAGAGTCATCACTAGGGGCGTCGAAATCAACCAAACCTGATTAAAGCGAGTGATCCGATTCTCATCAGGGTACTTCTAGTCAAGTAGATCGGATATGGGATCATTCTTAATCGGTTATTGGATAATCAAAACTTAAATGCTTTGGTTATTAGGTTTATAATTATATATTCGGGTACCCTTGAGAAACACGAATTAGCTCAATAAATTAGACGGCTGGAACTTTTAGGTAGTCACTGTAATCAAAATAATCTCTCGTATATTTCCACCAAGAATATTACAATATATATAAGACCAAGATACCTAATAACCTAGAGCTAAATAAGGTACAAAATAATACTAATAAATACAAAAAAGATAACTATATAAAAATACAATGACTTATATTTGCTAATACGCCCCCGCAGTCTGAGCATGAGGTAAGAATGCGAAGACTGCCTATTTAAATCTCTGGAATAGTGCTCTAGGTAAGCCTTTGGTGGAGTATGTCTGCATATTGATAATCTACTGGAACATGTAGAACACGTATGGAACCAATACGTACCAGATCACGAACAAAATGAATGTCGATTTCCACATGTTTGGTACGTTGATGCTGCACAGGATTGCCAGACAAGTAAACGGCAGAGACATTGTCACAAAAAATGATACTCGCATCTCGAATAGGCAAGTAGAGCTCGAGTAGAAGTTTACGTAGCCATGTGACCTCGGTCGTGGCATTAGCAACACCCCGGCCGATATGCAGCTTCGGCACTGGATCGAGAAACTGTGTTTTGACGCTTAGAGGACGAGGAAACCAAATTATCTCTTCAGAACACACAATATCCCGATGTAGATCGACGCGAATCAGGGCAACCCCCCCCCCCCCCCCCCGTCGGCATCAGAGTAAGCAACAAGTTTAGAAGACTTAGAGGGGGTAAGCCATAAACCATGAGAAGCAGTGCCACGTAGGCAACGCAGAATGCGTTTGAAAAATTGAAAATGTGGCTCACGCGGGGCATGCATAAAGAGACAGACCTGCTGAACTGCATACTGAATGTCAGGTCTAGTATAACGTGAGATACTGCAACGCCCCCGCTAGACTTCGATATAATGTTCCATCAGACACTAAGGATCCAGCCGTGGCACTCAATTTTGAATCTGTGTCACAATGGAGTGGCTGAAGGTTTGCAGTCTTGCATATTGGCACGCGCAAGTATGTCTGATACATAATTCTCCTGTGATAAAAAGAGACCTCCCTTAGAATGTTGAACCTGAATGCCCAAAAAATGATGTAACTTGCCCAGATCAGTCATGGAAAATTCCTTAGAAAGTGTGGCAATAATCTGCCGGAGAAACACAGTGTCAGAGGCAGTAAGTATAATGTCATCGACATATAAAAGTAAATATGCCATCCGGGAGCCCTGTTTGTATATAAAAAGTGATGCGTCGCTAGAAGCACTCTTGAAATCCACAGGAGATGATAAAATTCGCAAACCGTTGATACCAGGCACGAGGAGCCTGCTTTAACCCGTATAAGGACCTGCGAAGCTTACAGACATGTGAAGGGTTAGTAGCATCGGTAAAGCCTGGTGGATTGATACATATATACCGTTTCAAGTAGATCCCCATGGAGGAAATGCATTTTTGACATCTAATTGGTGAATGGGCCATGATTTGGAAACGGCAATGCTAAGAACCGTCCGAATGGTTACGGGTTTCACAACGGGACTAAATGTTTCATCGCAATCGATCCCAACCCGTTGAGCTTTCTCGTTAACGACCAGCCGAGCTTTGTATCGTTCAAGACACCCGTCAGCATGAAACTTGTGCTTATAAAGCCATATACAATTTATTATGTGAGCGTCGGGTGGTCGTGGTACAAGATCCCCAAGTGTGACTCGCTATTAAGGCATCGTACTCAGTGGTCATGGCCTTGCGCCAATTTGGATCTGAGAGGGCAGAGGAAAGATTTTTTGGAATGGGGAGATGGTGGGGGCTGTGGTATAAAGGTTTAGGGGCTGGCGTGGTTTGTGAATGCTGGCTCGGGACTGAGTCTGCATGTGATGGGTGGAGACTGGGATGGTAGGCGCAGGTTGGGTAGAGGGTGGTGGCGAGGTAGGTGGAATGGCAGTGGTGGGTGAGCCGTGGGCAGGAGAGGCGACGGGGGTATGGGGAGGGGTAGAACCGGCCGACGGAGATGAGGGAGCGAAAGAAGAAGGATTGGAGGACCCGGAGGTTGATGGGGTGGAAACAGGTGACGGGTTGGTAGTAGCGGAGGGGTGGTCGACGTAGATAAGAGCAACGGAGACGGGTCTTCAAGAAAGGAATAGTCGTGAGGAGGTTGGTCCGGTTGCTCAGAAAAAGGGAATTGAGACTCGTCAAAGTTGACGTGTCTCGAAAGAATGATTTTGCCGGTTTGAAGATCAAGACACCTATAGCCACGATATTCGGGTGGGTACCCGAGAAACACACATCACGTGGAGCGTAGGTTAAGCTTATGTGCCCGCGTGGCCGATTGATTTGAGAAGCAAGCACATCCAATAACCTTGTAATCAAAATAATCTCTCGTATATTTCCACCAAGAATATTACAATGTATATAAGACCAAGATACCTAACAACCTAGAGCTAAATAAGGTACAAAATAATACTAATAAATACAAAAGATAACTATATAAAAATACAATGACTTATATTTACTAATAGTCACCTCGTATTATTTTTCAATTAGTTAGTGGTGGATCTTGAACATTTAATAGGAGGGGGGGGGGGGCAAGGCCACCCCAGGCCCTCAATGAAGATCACCCCTAGCAATCAGTGTAGTGTTTTAAGACCATATGTAACGTTTAACCGCTCTTCTCATAAACAGTCACAATCAACATGACACATTACCTTTTCAACCGTCCTTCCTATAAACAACTTTGTACTCCAACATAGCCATTCCCACAAACACCCTATTATTTTCACATCACTATTTCTTTTATACTTTTATCTAATATAAGTTAAATAAGCATGAAATAGTTAAATATATAATTAATTAAATGGTTAAACTAGATAATTAAATAAATAATCAAACAAAATAATTAAATATGAATTAAATAATTACATGACGACTGTATTTTCCAATGGTTGTATTTTTATAACGACTATATGTTAACGACTATATTTAAAAACCTTATAAATATCAACTTCTTATATTTAATTAGTTCATTACACAAATTGACTTCTTAAAGTTCACTTCACAAGTTTTAACTATGCCAATCATACCAGATGTACTGAAACAATTTCACAATCGCATTACAACACCTCCGGAAGATGTAATGGAACACTATGCACAACGCGAGGAATATTTTAATCCTCCGCCCCCTATCAATCTGGTTGAACCCCTGACTCTTTGTTCGACCTCCACATCTTGTTCAACTTCTCGCTCTGTTTCAACCTCCACATTTTGTTCAACCTCTCGCTCCGATTGAACCTATGGCTCTTGTTCAACCTACCCCCCCCCCCCCCCCTCGTTTATGGACTTTACGAACTAGAAGATGATGTCCAACTTGAAGAAGAAGAACTGGTGGATGAAGAAAGACCGGAAGAGGAGTGTATTGTGCCTCGTGATCAATGACACACTGAACCAAGATCACCCATGTGGGGCACACAGGAAGGAGAACATGACACCGATTCCGACTACCGGGATGAATAAGTTTAATTGTAGTATTTTAGATATAATTATGTTTAATTAACTAAGTAGGTTAGATTAGTTTTAATTTAGTTATGTTTAAATATGTTTAATAGTTTTTTTAATATTAATTGGATTTAGATTATGTTTTATGTTTAATATGTTTAATCAAGTGTCCCACATATTGATCAAAACGCCCTTCCACCCTTAAGAACGGGCATTTGTTTACGGGCTATAGCCCTTCGATCTCCTCCAACGCGCCCTTTCGACGGGCAGCCTCCACCTGGCC
>JBCNJP010008576.1:0-16266 GCA_039602395.1 Deinandra increscens subsp. villosa
TCAACCATTTTTGTTTCAAATATTCTGGGAGACTCATGCTTGGTTACTTGGTTGAAGGTGAGTTGACCAAGCCTTTGAGTTTGACTTCCCTTTGGTTTCTCAGGTTGTTTCCCTCCAACTTTTGAATCCTTGGGTTCATAAATAGTTGGTGGAGGAACAGCAATTGATGGTTTCAAAATGTTTGATTGGTCAGCTGATGCAGAGGTGCTTGCAATAGTGACTTCAGTTTTCTTAGTATCAACAGTGTTTTCAGAACTTGACTGTGATGAGATGTCATCAACTGTGAGACTGACTTTACATTCTGATTTTAAAGCATCAATTGGTTTGATTACAGGTGAGTATTCAATTGGTGGTTCAACATTGTTATACCCAACACCTGCTTTACCATACATCCCTCCCATCCACAGCTTCTCAGCCTTTCTATTTGCTGCTTGGAATTTGTCACAAGTAAACAAAGCATCTTTTAGCTTGATCTCAAGAACATCAACCTCAGCCTTAACATCTTTGGTTTCATTTCTTGATTTCTCAAGCTTTGACAGCAAGTCATCAAGCTGTGTTTCAAGCACTGAGTTGGTTTGTTTTAACTGTTCATACTCTTTGGTTAAATTTTCAATTTTTGAAATGTATGATGATTCAGTTTTCTTAAAACATTCCTTTAACTCATTTTATGTTTGAAACTTCATCAATCAAGTCAGTGTTATGATTTCGGTACTTTGCCACTTGTTCTATGCAAGCATGGCTACATAGGTTTTCTGAAACTTTCTCAGGGATAGAGTTTACCTGATCCGAGATGGAGTCTTGTTTGGCCATTAAAGCATGGTTGATAGGCTCAAACTCAACAACGAAATCTCCCCATTCAACACATAAGGTTTGATTGGCAACAGCAGCAACCACATTCTGGTGGTTCTGACTTCCGGTTGGATTTGGTGGAGTAGGGTGAGGACCTGAGTTGTTACCAGAATTGTTGTTGCTTCCTCCATGATTTTTCACTTGGACATGACCCTGGTTCTGTCCTTCTCTTCTTGGTTGAGAGCACTCCCTTGCGAAGTGACCAAGTTGGTGACAATTATAGCACTTCACTTTGCTTTTATCAAGGCCTATGTGAGCACCTTTTGCTCCCTTGTAGGTTCTACCAGTTCTTTTGTAAAACCTTTGAGCTCTGACAGATACCATAGCAAGTTGAGTCATTATATCCATTTCCTCCAAATCATTAGCACCTATACACTCAAGATCTTCAGGTATGAAGCCTTGGTAAGAGTCAGTTGCTACATGAGCATTGTGAGAATTTTGCAAACGTGTTTGAAAAACTTTCTTGACACCTTGGTGTCTCAGGGAAACTGACAATAGGTGACTGATATGATGATAAATTTGAAGACCTTTGACTGTTAAAATCAGTAGTTACTAGTGCAGATGAAAACAGCTGAGTTGACTCAGAAGATGAGTTTTGTTTAAGATCTAGTTCCATTTCATAGGCACTGAGTATGCCATGAAGTTCACCGAGTCTCATCTTTTTCAAGTTTTTGCATTCCCTGATGCTCACTGTGTAAACTGTCCACACAGAAGGCAAGGAACATAGGAACTTTCTGTTTACATCTACCTGGTCTAGTTTTACATCTACCTTTTGGAGTTCATCAAACAAAGAAACAAATTTTTAAGTATTGGTTTGTCATTGTTTCACCAGATTTGAAAGTAAAGTTTTCATACTTCTGTTTTAAAACATCTTTCTTGTTTTCTTTTACTTCACTGGTTTCTTCATACATTTCACTTAAGACATTCCACAGGTCAAATGCAGTTTTATATCCTTTGAACCCACTTAAGATGGAGTTAGAAAGTGCAGCCTGTAGAGTCCAATATGCCTTATGGTCAAATTCGAGAGCAGTATAGTCATATTCAACATGTTTGTCTAGTGGTTTAGGTATTCTGACTTCTGAATCATCAGCAGATGAAACCATGGGTGGGTAAGGTCCTTCAGTAAAAGATTTCCAAATACAGCGGTCCAAAATCCTAACAAAACCTTCCATCCTAAGTTTTCAGGTACCAAAGTCATCTGGAGTGAACATTGGCGGTTTGTTGGAAGAACCATTTGGACAACTTAGACTAAAATCACTCATTGTAAAAACCTTTTGAAAGACGAAACAGCAAAGCTTGTAAAGTAGGCAAGTAAAGTATCGACTTTGAAGCACTGAAGGTCTTCAAAGTGAGAGCCAAAGCTCTGATACCACTTGTAGGATCGTTATTAGTTAGAGTTAAACTAAAACAAAAGCCCTTTACTTGCAAATATAACCCTGCATAATTAAAGTTATATTTCACTTTACTTAAGCGATATTTAGTTCTTGTGTATAATGTAAAAGCTTGATTTGCATAAGATAGTAACAACGAAGTAACAAATACTCGGCACTATTTGCATTAACTCAAAGCTACACTATTACAAGTTGTTCAAGAACAGATGATGTTCGTGATGTGTACTATGAGCTAACTAGGCTACATATAGTGCTGATGAGATCAATGACAGTCATTGATCTCATGCGATCTAATCTAGACCGTAAACAATAAAGTCAAATACAAACTACCAAAAGAATAAACATCGACATTTGGAATATCTTGCGTGTTGGCAGCAACATACTAATTTAGGAGAGCGGCTTGAATCAGATATAGAAGCATACGAGAAGCTTTTGCAGGATTGAACTTGCTGAAAAGACATCTTAGGAAAAGTCCGATTGAACTCATTATCTGGTGGATAATCGAGTTCACCCAGAATATTTGCTAAAGGACAAAACTGCTTCTTTCCACTTGAACTGCTAGTTCCGCTTGAAGTGAGAATTCCGCTTCAGCTTCAACTTCAACCGGAACATAACAAAATTGGCATTCAGCCGGAAATCTTCCAAGCGCAATATTCCTTACAGCTATTTTAGGGTTAACTAAACTAAGAAAATAAAAGAAGAAAAATAAATAAAATAGGTTTTAAGTTATAATCAATCAGAGGATAATGTTACTTGGGGTACTTACTAGTGGTTAGTTTGGTAGAATGCATTTACATACTTCTCTTAAGATTGTTACTTTTCAGGTGATGAGCTCTATCTCACGTTCCTTTCGATCTCCACGTATAGATTTTGAGAGGACTACTCTAGAAGTAGCAAACAAATTGAGTGTAAATGCAATATAGTTATAGGGCCCGATAGGTCATCAGCCCCATTATACTCGAATATGTTGTCATGAACCAGCAGGGGAAAAACCCACACATCGGATTATTTTATTATGAAAACATATTTAAAATGGACTAAGGTTCGTCTCCTCCATGTACCACTTTTGCACAAATATGGGCAATCGTAGCCAGAGTCAAGTTCACTATCCCGTATCTCACCGACTTCCATGAATTGACAAAATATTACTAACCCCAATCCCAACCGATACCTTTAGGCTGTGGTTAGCGTGAAAGTCATGTTTGTTTACATAGTGTAGAGACCTAGACTTTGAGGCTTTTGAATTAGTTACTTTTGTCTAGTCTTTGGGTTATTTTGATTTATTTATGCTTATTAACACTTGTAATTGGGCTAGTCTAATGTGGGTTAATGGGTTTATAGGGCCGACCGGTTTTGGGTTATGGATAGGGGCCGGTTTCAATTTTGTATAGGGTTAGGAGAATGGCTTGTTGATCAAGCATATGCTCTTCTATATATAGAACCCTTATTACAATGTTTTAGGTTGTTGAGTGTGGGTGTTCGGAACCATAACCTAGGGGTTTACGGATTATCATTGGTCTTTGCAACCGGTTTTGTTCAAGCAATCTAGTATTATTCTCTAATAGGTTTGTGTTTCTTATGTTATTTTCTTTTTCCTAATCGTTATTTAGTTATATTGCTTACTGTTCTTGAATCACTAATAATATCGGATTCCGGACGATATTATTAGGTTTTGATATCGCGTGAGGGTTAGATTCGATCCTTACAATTGGTATCAGAGCCAAGAAACTTAGTTTCGAGACTCTCGTGATATCATATTCAAGGTTTTTGTGACAAATGATTTGAAGTTGTTGTGGTTTTCTTTCAATCGTCATTTAGTTCGGAAAAAGGATGAAACGGTCGGTTTTTGCAGGTTCGAAACTAAACAGCATGTCCATAAACGAAGTACAAAGCTTTTCGATAGAAACTATGGCTTAGTCCCGTGTTTTTGAACATAATATATAGCTTTTTGATCCGTCAATAGGCTTCTCGATCAACTTTTCGATCAGACCATCACCAACTTTTCGGTCAGCTCAAGGCTTTCGATCGAGAAGCACTTTTCGACTAGTCACTCGACCACCCTTGCCGAAGCTCCGCCCGATCGGAAACCCAACTTTGCGATCCAGGAGACTTTCCGACCCAGAATTTTCGATCAGCTGAAGACCTTTTCGATCGACCTCTATAGCTAGTCCCAGGTTCCCGGTTCGATCAAAAAGTGTTATTGATGATTCGTCGCAACTCTCTGACTAGCCGTTATTCTGCCCGATCGAAAAGTCCACTTTTTTATCCATTCAGCTTTTCGATCCAAAACCTACATTTCGATCGAAAACCCAGATTTCCGACCGAAAACCCTCTTTTCGGTCGAAACCTCCTTTCCAAACCTAACTTTTCGATCCTGTGGCACTTTTTAATCCAAACGTACTCTTTCAATCCGAATCTCATTTTGCGGCAAAAACACTATTTCGCACAGTTTCACTAAAACAGAGGTAACTTGGGCCTCGTTTAGAGTTAGAACCTCTAATACATGCCCAAACGACCGTCTCGACGAGCCCCACAACAAACCCCACCTAACGGCCAGGGGAGCTTGTTTGGACCCTCAAATTCCACTCTGAAGGCCTCCGTTTTTCAGTTTAATGTTTTGACACTATGCTTTGAATAGTGATTTTGCTGTTTTTACAAGAGTTGCGCTACAAGTTCATCCAAAGAAGATCATGACACACGTTCTACCAGGTACTACTGCATCTACCAACAACATTGAGGTATGTTCAAACCCTAAGTGCATTTCAATAATTAAAGAATGGGAACGTAAGTTCACTAATGAGAGTTTAAACCATGAGTCAACTGCTAGAGATGTTAAGGAATTAAAAGACCAGGCTAGAGTATACCTATCTTAGACTAGCCAATATTAAGGTAGATGAGCTAAGTAAAGAAAATGCAGAACTAAACGCTAAACTAAGTACAACTCAATCCAAATTAGAGCGTCATAATGCAGAACTAAACACTAAACTAAGAAAATGCAGAACTAAACGCTAAACTAAGTACACACTGATGTTAGGATGAGGCATGTAAAAGATAATTCAGGTTTAGGTTTAGGTTTTAAACAAAAGGATGAAAAATCCACACAAACGGTTCCTATGCCATTAATGCATGAAATCATACCTGAACATAAGACATCAGAGACCACAATTGAAGTTAAAGCTGGATCAATAGGAAGCTTGCCTCATGTCCTATAAAAAATTTTGCTCCCGTTACTAACTATACTGACAAACCTAGCTCTTGTGCAGATAAAGTAAATAAAGAAGCTAGTTCAAAGGGAGAAAGTGTTTGTTTTGAGAGTCAAAAGTTTCCAGATTTTAAAACTGTTAATTTTGTGTCAAATAAGTCTGAGTCTGAGTTAAACTTTGCTAAGTCAACTGTTTTTGATGGATTTGTTTCTTGTGGCGTGTTTACATTTGGAAAATCAGATGTCAAAACTGTGAAAATTTTGAAAAAGGGTAAGGAACCACGGGTTGCTGATTCTAAACCCACCAAAGCTTGTGTGGCTGATAAATCTAATTGTGAGCTAAATGTGAAAAAGGTAAGGGATAACAGACCTCACAACGTTGTCCCTTATCCTGAAGTCAGTTCAGTCTATGACCAATCAATACCAGCCGATACAGTAGGAGTATGTTTTGTCCACTTGACCCGAAGGCAAAACATATTGGATTCACAAAAATCATTCAAAACCCTCATGGAAATCCACTGGGCATAACTATACCCAGACTCCCACGTATCCAAAGAAACAGTCTTGCCATGTGTGTGGAAAGCCTGGACACCTGGCAAGAAACTGTCCTCACAGACCCTATGAGACCTACTACCCTAAGTACACTATGCATAATCAAATCCCAAAAGCCCAATCTGGTGGTGGTTCAAAACAAAAGCCTACACCTTCAAATCCAAAGGTGCAGAAGTTTGTACCTTCGCAACCAAAGGTGCAGAAATCAAATCACAAAGTTAAGAAACCTCAAAAACAAAAACAAAGTGTTTTTAAAACTGATAATGTTTTCAAAGCTAAATATAACCCTGTCAGTTTTCCTAAAACAAAAGTGAGATTTAAAGGGGATAGGTGGAATGTTTCAATGGCGGTAAATCAAAATTACCAACCAAAAGGAGTGTATAAAAAACATTCCAAACAATATAAAGATGGTCAAGGTAAAAATGTCAACAAAAATTCACTTAAAAATCCTCAAGTAAAAGAAAAATCGAACTACCAAACCTAGAAGGTCAAGAACAAAGATGTTCTCAAAGATGACTAGGTAAAACTCAAACCAAGGTAGCCACACCCCCAATTCCTGATTTTACAAAAGGAATGTGCTTAAAATATGTAACTTTTATTGATTCATCAGGTCTACCCAGAACCACAATGGCGTGGGTTCCAATGACTAACTAATCTCTCACAGTGTGCAGGATCACTCAAGGAGGACATTCATTAACATCTGTGTTTGTGATTGTGATTGTTCCATGCACAGGCAGGAGGCATATCTTCAGTACATGCTATGCAAATTTTCAATGAAGAGTTTGTTCTTCTGATGAGAGGTAAAACTGGTTATCAGTTTAAAGAAGTAACATTGTCGGACTTGGTTATTTCTTGATCAATTGCAAGTGATATGTCATTGCTTGCAACAAAAACCCAGTTCTGAAAAATTTTAAATAATAATATTTGAAGGTTAGCTTGGCCAGTTTTAGTAGATATTTAGTGATATGTCAGTGTGTTCATAAAACTAAAATATAAGAAGAGGAAAAATAAATAAAAATAAAAAAAGAAAAATGAAAGGAGTGCATTGTTATTAAAAATCAAAAAGTGAGGGGAAAATAGAAAAGATGAAATAGTTGACTTCTCAAAAATTGTGCTTTTAAAAATTATGCTTTTTAAATTTTTTGTTTGAGAAAGTGGGAAGTGAAATAAATTTCCGTTTTGAAGATGGCTGACACGCGTAAGGCAGACGTGAAAGACATGATCCATGGTGATATGCTAGTAGGCTCAGCTCTATAATCTGAAAAGGTATGCGTTACACACTTAAAGATAACGTATGGCAGTTTGTCAGGTAACAACACTTAGGTTAATTGCATTACTATTTGACTGCATGTTCAAGTTCCTGATACACACGCTTACCACCTAAAGTATGACATTGAGCTTAAAAGTCGGTGTCCCCTCTGCTTTACTAAGCAAAGACCTGGGGATGCTTCGCATGTATGTAAGGTTCTCCTCTGCTCTGTGTGAGCAATGACCTGGAGTTGTTCATACATACGTGCTTCTAGATCACCAATGATATATATATATATATATATATATATATATATATATATATACATACATATAAATAATATACATAGCCCAAAAGATGCCAAAGAGCACAAGAAAAGAGACTCTCATGTGTCCAAAACCCTCAGCCTAGTCACCTAATGCATACTACGTGTCATAGTCAGGTTACAGCATGCTTGAAACACCTTGGGAAATTAGTTGACATTGTATATTATCCCAAAAATCTATGTGATCTATTCTTTATCTTCTCAATCCAGTCTCAAGGTCAGTTCCAGACTTTCGGTTCAAGTTGTGAAAATATGTGGTAGGGAATTTGTGTGCTTGATAGTTTGCAATAACATGTACCTAGGATTTGTTGAAACCCACTTGCCGTTCATAATTAATGCATCTTAAAAGATAATAAAGTGACAAAACAGCCTAACTAAGACAAGGGTTTAAGTTTAAAGTGGATCATTATATTGGCAATCACCTGGACGTGTTCGAGTAAGAGAAGCTGAAAAGGGTTCCTCAGTCAGTTTCGTACAGTTTGATCCCATAGAAACATTTTCTTTCTTGAATTGATTGATATTTGTTTAATTTAATTTTTCCTGGTGTGAGTGTCTAAGTTTCTTTGTTGAGTGTATAAATTGGCCAGGTTGATTTGAGAAGTTAACATAAGTTTTTATGGGTTTTATGCAAGAAAGTATGACCCCTCTCAAAATCTCAGGGGGAGATAATGTGAAGAGTTCTCGTGTTCAGGGGAAATACTTACAGGAAACCCGTAACCTATTTTAGGGTTTTTGGTTAAATAATGCTAACCCGATAACCATTCATCATTGTCTGGTTAGTTTCTATTCCATGTTGTGCTTGATAGGCTAAGTAAGAAAAAAACAACTCATGGACAAGAAACTCAAGGATTCAGTTGACCAAAGCACTGATGTGGCTACTGTTGGTCCGAGATCAAACCGTCAACACGATATTCGATCACAAATGAGTGCGGAAACCACAAATGCGATTGATTCAAGAAACAAGTAGAAGAAATAGATTCAATCTATGAGAAAGATTGAATCTTGAATGAGAATCTCTACAAGTTGAAGCTGATCGTAAACAGGAATGAAGAACAGAAATCGTAAACTGTTTTTGTATTAGAAAAGCTTACATTGATCATAAACATAAGGGTTTATATAGGTACCCAATGGGTTTACTATTGGGCCCTTGTGGATCATAAACCCAATAGTAAACCCAAACCCAATCATAAACTAGCCTAAAAACAATAGCAAACTAGCCTATGATTCTAATGAAATCCTCTAAGTCCTATCAGAAACCTCAGAATGCCAACTCTAATGTCTCTCATCCTGGATCGTCTAGCTCTCAAGCTGCTCAAAGAGTCAAAAATGGTGGAAAGGCATTAGTCTCACTCGAAGATGGTATTTATAACTGGACTTCGTCTTCATCATCTCAACCTTCAAGCCAGTCAGACTATGCACTAATGGCCAATTCTGATGGTGAGGAGCTTTATGGGACAGTTGAATTTGACCCTCTCTTCCTAATGGATTTCTGTCTGATGGCTGGAGTTGATGAGATTCTTGAAGAGTCTTGTCCTACTATCGGAAACGTTACTGTTGTGAATCCATCTGAGATAGAGACGGAAGCAAGCAAGCGTCTTCTAGAACTTCAGAAGGAAACAACTCCAGATGAGGTAAGATCATCTTTATGTACTGAGAAATGTCGTGATACTGTCACTCGCTATCGCGCGTACAACCTTGAGTTGCATGCTAAAGCGAAAGAGAGCGAGAGTCATGTT
Organism: Deinandra increscens subsp. villosa; assembly: GCA_039602395.1. Classification (NCBI taxonomy): domain Eukaryota; kingdom Viridiplantae; phylum Streptophyta; class Magnoliopsida; order Asterales; family Asteraceae; genus Deinandra; species Deinandra increscens. The sequence goes on from JBCNJP010008576.1 coordinate 9,305, forward strand.
GAGCTTCTTCAAGCTAATGAAAAAGATTTTTTTGGTCAAAATCAAGTCACTTCAGGATGACATTGAGATCATGAAGCACACAGAATCAACCTTAAAAATCCAAATTGCTGATTTGTTGAAAACGTTGACTTCTCTGAGAAACAGCTACGCTGAAGCTCGAGAAACAATTGATTTGATGAAACTTAATCCTGAAACTTTGGGAAGCGCGGTCGCTAAGAACATAATGTCGCGTCTTAGGACATGTTTGGGTATAACACGGGAGATACTAGAGAGTGCGGTTGTGCATCCACTCAACCACAACTATCTTTGTGTCCCCGAATTAACTAAAATCAATCCTAAGAGTCGTATTTAGTTCATCGACCCTAGTTTGATTCTGTGTACTTCTGAAATCAAATCGATGGAAGAACAACTGGCTAAATCCGAAACTGCCTCTGATCTCCCACCGATCGATGAAACATTAAAATTTGGAGATTTTGATGCTATTTCTTTGATTTTTGTCAATACTAGTTTGTCTGAAGCATATGTGCAAAAAGCTGCTGAAACCGAGTTTCTCAATTTGTGTACACAAAATACATCAGAGGCTTAATCTTTCTTATTTAATGAAAACTATGATGTTTTTAACACAAATGAAATTGTTAAAAGAACTAAAACCACTCGAAGGCGCAAGCCCAAGAAGAAGGTTGCAAATGAGAAACTTGTGATTCAGCAGGACATCGTTGATGATGAGTTTAATCGTGCTTTTGACGAAATGGCCTTAAAACATGGTAAGACTGTTATGCACACACAAGATGGTCTTACAATCACCGATGGTAAGGTGATAATTGTTCCTGATGCATAACCAAACGCTCCAACGATGACTGCTCATACAACTTCTGCATCCGTGACTGTTGAGCCAACTGTTACATCTGTTTGCAATGCTCCCAAAGTGGCTGGTAAATCCACTATGGTTCTTTTCAAGACAAGTGATCCTAAGAATAAGAGACCTCAAAATGAACCTGTTTTGACTGATCAATCAAGTGTTGAAGATCAGTCCACTGTGGTCGAGCTAGATGCAATAACCATTGATGCTACTAAAACTGAGAACACCCCCAAGAAAAGGAAATAAACCAGAAGGAGGAAGAAGAAGACTGTGGTCACTGAAACAGAAAAGGATGAATGTGTAACATCCAATGAGCCACAACCAAAGGCTCCCCAAGTTGCTGAACTACCTATTGTGGTTGACCCTAGTGGAATGATTGAGACTTTGGGTTGTACAGTTTGCGGGAATCCACACCATGATGCAAGGTTGTGTGTATACAACACGGGTTATCCTGCCTTTGACAACATCCCAATACCTCCTGTTCATTACTACCCGCAAGGAAATCAAGTGGCCCCAATGTATTATGGGAATTATGGTGAGGACTACATGGTTCAACAACCTGACACCATGTTTCAGCAGTCATACCCAAATCAACTCTACATTCCTAACCAAGCTCAATATGTCCCTCATTGTTTAGGAAGGAAGGTAAAAGCTTTGAGGCCACCAGTTCAACAACCAGTGAGAATGCCTGCACCAAATCCTGTTCCTATAAGATCTTGGACACCTCGACCAAGGCCTGCTTTTATGCCTAGGCCTATGATGGTTCAACAACCTGCAGGGGCCCTTCGACCAAGTGTTACATCTTCACCAACTCCTCCTGTTAAAGTTCAAACAACAAATGCTCCTCCAGCGAAAAAGGCACCCAAGAAGAAGGTCCCAGGTCAATTTGGCCCGGGTCCATCTCAAAACTAATCACTTTCCTTTTAATGTGCAGGGACTGGCTCAGAGTGCTGCCAACACGTGGTACTTAGATAGTGGCTGTTCCAGGCACATGACAGGGAACAAGGACCTGCTGTATGATGTCAAAAGAATATTGCACGGTGGTCCTGTTGCCTTTGGAGGTGATGTTCGGGGTGGAAGAATAATAGGAAACGGTCTCTTGACTAATTGTGGAATTTCATTTGACAAAGTGAATTTGGTGTCTAATCTGAAGTTCAACCTGCTCATTGTCTCACAAATCTGCGACAACAAAATGCCAATGTTCTTCGATGATCGTGAATGTTATATTCCGAAACCTGGTTTCAAGATTCCCGAAGATCAGATTCTATTTCGAGCAAAACGGAAAGGGAATATGTATGCTCTGGATATGTCTGCTGCAAGGCCGACTGGCTCCATTGCATGCTTCTTGGCTAAGGCATCAGAAGATGACTCTACATTATGGCATAGGCGAATGGGGCATGTGAACATTCGGAACATGAACCGCCTTGTTAGGGGGAAACACGTTGACGGTGTGCCGGAGAAGGAATTCATCCACATCGACAATTGTGTGACATGTCTGAAGGGTAAACAACATAAGACGTCTCACAAGCCAAAGCCACCAGGTAGAACGACAACAATACTTCAACAACTCGATCTAGACCTCTTCGGGCCAGTAAGCATCAAGAGTTTAGGGGGAAAGTCATACTGCTTAGTTATCACTGATGACTACTCCAGATACTCATGGGTGTTTTTCCTGAAAGAGAAGTCTGAAACTGCTGAGATTTTGAAGGATTTTGTCACACGTATCGAGAACAAATGCAGAGAGCGGGTTAGAATCATCAGATCAAACAATGGGTCTGAATTCAAGAATCAGACATTTGACGCATTTTGTAATGAAAAAGGCATAACTCGACAGTTCAGTTCATCGTATACACCGCAACAAAATGGAGTAGCTGAACGGAAGAATAGAACTATCATCGAAGCTGCCAGAACAATGCTTGCTGATTCTAACTTGAAATTATCTTTTTGGGCAGAAGCTGTCAATACAGCCTGCTATGTTCTAAACAGAACGATCCTGGTCAAACATGCTAACAAGACGCCGTTCGAACTGTTTTCCAAAGTGACACCAAGTCTAAAACAATTAAAACCGTTCGGATGCGGTTGTACTGTATTAATTCAGACGAATCAGTTAACCAAATTTGCCCCTAGGGCTGATGATGGTTATTTTGTTAGATACTCGATGACCTCAGCGGCCTATCGAGTGTTCAACAGAAGAACTCAAGTTCTTATTGAGTCCTGCAACGTTACTTGTAATGAGCATACTCTGAACACTAGAGATCCTGCTCTGGATAGTATGTATGACCTTGAGTCTTTCTCTTTAACTTTTAATGTGTTTCAATCTGATGATGTAGGTACTTCTTCTGATGCTGTTGATCAAGGATATGAAGCTACTAATCCTATCGTTGATGTGCTTGCACCTATTACTTCTTCGATCCTGGATACCATTTATTCAGTTGATCCTAGGGAGTAATCAAGGGAAAATCAATCAACACCTTCAAGTAATGTTAATGGCACTTCATCTTCTACTTCAGCACCTGAAATGCCCACCATTCAGATTGATGAACATGTAATTGTGGAAGCTGAACCTGCACAAGCAACAACCGAGGCAGACAACAATGTTGAAATTGATATTGTTGCGCATGATTCCGACTCAGATGACGTAACAGAGATTGATACCGGAGAGACTCCTGGCGATGACCTGCAAATTGGGAATATGGACTCGTCTATTCCAGCCCCAGCTGTTGAAGAGACACGAATTCACAAGATACATCCTACGAATCAGATCATCGGGCCGGTTGACAAACGTCTCACTAGGAGTCAGTCTAAGGAATTGAACACATGTTTGTATTCCTGTTTCATTTCACAAGAAGAGCCTCCCACAGTTGCTGCTGCTCTTTTAGATGATAACTGGATTGAAGCCATGCAAACAGAGTTACTACAATTCAAATTGCTCAATGTCTGGCATTTGGTAGATCCTCCTCTGGGTTTAAAGCCTATTCCTGTCAAATGGATTTTCAAAAACAAGAGAGACGACCATGAAATTATTATCAGAAATAAAGCCCATTTAGTTGTGAAGGGGTACATGCAAGTTGACGACATTGATTACGAAGACGTCTACGCGCCTGTCGCTCGTCTGGAGGCAATACGAATCTTCCTGGCTTATGCCGCATCAATGAACATCACTGTCTATCGACTTGATGTGAAGACCGCGTTCCTCTATGGAGAGCTTGATGAAGACGTGTTTGTAGAACAACCTCCGGGGTTTGTTAACAAATCTTTCCCTAAGAAATGTTACAAACTGGATAAGGCCCTCTATGGTCTACACCAAGCCCCAAGGAAATGGTACGAGACGTTATCGACATATCTGCTGTCAAATGGTTACAAGCGAGGGGTAATTGATCAGACACTATTCATTCGACATGTTGGTGAAGATATGCTGTTAGTGCAAGTGTATGTCGATGACATCATCTTTGGTTCAACCAACGTCGGCCTATGCCATGCATTTGAGGAGTTAATGAAGAAGAAATTTGAGATGAGTGCAATGGGAGAGTTGACATTTTTCCTTGGAATTCAAGTGAAACAGAAACCGGATGGCATTCTTATCAGCCAAGGGAAATATGTGAAAGAGATCCTGAAGAAGTTTGGGTTTCAAGATTCTAAAGGCTTCTCTACGACCGTCGTCACTCGCCACAAATTGAATCAAGATCCGGAGGGTGTTTGCGTAGATGAGCACCTATACAGGTCTATGATTGGCTCTCTCATGTATCTGACAGCGAGTCGTCCCGACATCATGTTTGGAGTCTGCCTATGTTCCCATTTCCAGAGTAAGCCGAAAGAATCGCACTTAATGGCTGTGAAGAGGATTTTTCGGTACTTGAAGTCCAATCCAAACAGAGGACTTTGGTATCCTAAAGATCCGCTCTTTGACCTTTGAGCCTTCTTAGATAATGACTACGCCGGTTGTGAACTCAATCGTAAGTCTACGACAGGAGGAGCTCAGTTTTTAGGGAACCATCTGGTCTAATGGCAATGCAAGAAGCAGACAACAGTGTGAGTCTCAACGGCTGAAGCGGAGTACATTGCTGCTGCCTCCTACTGCTATCAAGTGCTCTAGATTCAGAATCAGCTGCTGGATTACGGTTTGAATTTCATGGGTACCCCTATTCATATAGATAATACTGCTGCTATTTCAATTGTTAAAAATCCCATTCAGCATTCTAAGACTAAGCATATTGAGATTAGGTACCATTTCATTAGGGACTGTGCCGAGAAGAAACTAGTCACTTTAGTCCATGTTAATTCAGATGATCAGTTAGCAGACCTTTTCACTAAGCCATTTGATATGTCTAGGTTTAACATTCTGATTAGTGCTGTAGGCATGATTAATTATGATTGAACCTTCTCCATTCCCTAGTATGTTAATATCTTGACTTCATAGGCTTAGTAACTTAGGAGTGTTATCTATTTTCTCTTTATGCTTGTTTGATTTTCTTTTATTATTCTAATCTCTATTTTATTTTCAGACTTTTATTCTTTTGACTCCTTGAGTCATCTTTCAGGTTTGTCTGACCTTGATTTGACCTAAACAACTTTGTTTGTGGTTGTCTTGTGTCATGTCTCTTTTAAAAGATCAAAAAGATTTTTCTTGTTTATTTCTGTTTTTGTGTCTGTCTGCCATGCCTACAATGTGGAAGATAAACCAAAAACATTGAAAATTTGACAAAAACAACAAAAATAGTTTTTATTTTTTGTAAGTCATTAAGTGTTTTTAACCACATGTCAAATACAAAGAAAAATCAAAATCCTTGGTCTGTGCTCGGACAAAATGTATGGAACATGATATGATTCTGGTCTTGTAGATCTAACCATAGGATATGATCCAATCGTCCGGTAACTCTATCATATGATGTGTTGGTAGGCTCAACATACTGAGAAGTAAACAAGTCTCTGTGATTACACATTAATTTCATTGAGAAATGTGGACCTTGGAAGTTTAAACAGTGGCATATTCTTTAAATTTGCCCTTCTCAATAGTACTAGTAAGAAAACTCTAATCACACATCCTCTGTTTCTTCAGTATTAAGTTGACTTATTTCAAAACCAACACATGAGACGCATCTGCTGAGGAAACTCTGACCTTGAGTCTCATCCATAAATAAAGCTGAGACACATCTGCTGTGAGAAATCACTGACCTTGTGTACTTACGCTCCATCTTTCCATAAAATAAAGTGAGAGGTCATCTGCTGAGGAGACTCTGACCTTGACGCTCTCACCACGCCAAAATTCATTCATCTATAGTCATGAAAGAAGGGTTATCATGATTTCATGACTATATCCATGAAATAAGTCACTTAACACTAAAGAAAAGGGGGAAAGATTACTTTAAAAAGTGTGATTGAATCTGAAAAGCTATTTGATGATTGGTAGAATACTGTTAACTTCCAACCTAATAAGGACCACACAAAATATTTCTCTGAACTGGACAGAAAACATGATAAATACATCACATGACACAAGTTGAAAATTACCTTGTATGAGCTTAAGTGGATAAACAATACTGACAATCTGACTTAGGGTACCGGACCCGAAAGGTGATTTGAATAATAAGTGTTATTGATCATGTAATTGGCCGGTATGATTCTAAACATGTCTGACCACGACCATACAAAAATAGGTGAATTTTCAAAGTCGAAGTGCTTAACTTTCCAAGTTTGGTGAAAAATTGACCAACTTGTGCTAATTTCAATCTTGTTATTGGTTTGAAGTTAACCAACTTAAAAGAATATGGATTCTTGAGTTTGGGTGGAAAATTGACCCAACTCGGATGAAATTGAAAATTTTGGGTTAGGGTGGAATTTCTTGACCAATCAAGTCAAATTTAGGTTCTAGGTGTGTCATGATCAAATTTGTTGAAATTAATAGGTACTTGACTTACTAATACAAAAATTTATCTTCCTGGTAGGTTACTGGTTGCAGACATGCTTTTCTTTAAAATCTTAGTCATGTTGTAATTTTTAAGAATTACAATTTTACCCTTTTGTTGCATTTCTGCTCTTAGCGGACTTGATTTTTGCCTTAGCGAACTTCTGACTGAGGCAAGTCCGCTAAGAATGATTAACAGGT